>PVJA010020592.1:0-36788 GCA_004027025.1 Myocastor coypus | reverse complement strand
CTTTTTTTTTTTTTTTTTAATTTTATTTATTATTTTTATTCTTGTTTCAGAACCTTTGTTTATTCACTCATTTTTTATGGCCGACTCAGCCCGCCCCCCAGAGGGCAGGGCTGGCGTAGCATGTGGTGCCGGGGATTGAACCGTGGTCCCTGAAGCCTCCCAAGCTTTCCCAAGCAGGCGCGTTAGACCACTGAGCCATCCCGCCAGGCCCCTAAAAAGGGACTTTTAAGAAAAATTTAAATAAATAAATGGGGTCAGGGAAATAGCTCAGAATAAGCACTTGCCTGGCAAGCACAAGGTCCTGAGTTTAATCTCCAGTACTACATACACATACATACATACGTACATAAATATAAAAATAAACTGCAAGACATGGGCCTGAGAAACAAAAATGGCCAGCCCAGAAATAAATCCTGGTACATCAAGTCAATGGATTCTTCACAAGGACACTAAGACCATGGATGGTCAAATCACAACCTTTAGCAATGGGTACAGAAAATGAAATTGGTCCTTACTTTACACCATATAAAAAATTAAAACAGTTGCAATACCAAAATGTTAGAGCTCAACTCTAACACTCTTAGAGGAAATCATACAGAAAACCTTTATGACATTAGATTTGCAAATGACTTGCTGGATATAATACTGAAAGCAAAGGTTTAAAAAAATTAAAAAGATAATTTGCACTTCTTTTTTTTTCTTGTTTCAGAACTTTTGTTTGTTTGTTTATTTATGTTTATGGCCAGCTCAGCCTACCCTGAGGGCAGGGCTGGCGCAGCATGTGGTGCCAGGGATTGAACCATGGTCCCTTAAGCCGCCCAAGCTTTCCTAAGCAGGCGCTTTAGACCACTGAGCCATCCTGCTGGGCCCTAATTTGCACTTCTTCAAAATTAAAGATTCTTTATGTGTTGAAGGACACTATCAAGAGTATCTGCTTGAGAAAATTAGCAACTTAGTGAAATCCTGTCTTAAAATAAAAAACAGATTTAAGAAGGGCTGAGAATGTAGCTCAGTGTGAGCATGGGCTTGTTTCCCAGTACCATTTTTCCACCCCTCAAAAGAGTGTGGTCACTTCGGAACCAATATCAATTAGAAAATTTATCACATCTACACTCTGTGCTTTGTATAACATTTATGAGGACAACAATATGCAGTATCTCAACTATTGCGAATGTACTACTAACATTTTTTTTTTTTTGTCTTCTTGAGACAGGGTCTTTTTTTTTTTAAATTTTATTTATTATTTTTATTCTTGTTTCAGAACCTTTGGTTGTTCATTCACTCATTTTTATGGCCAGCTCAGCCCGCCCCGAGGGCAGGGCTGGCGCAGCATGTGGTGCCGGGGATCGAACCGCGGTCCCTGAAGCCACCCAAGCTTCCCCAAGCAGGCACTTTAGACCACTGAGCCATCCCACCAGGCCTGAGACAGGGTCTTGTTATGCAGATCAGGCTGGCCTTGAGCTCGCTTTTGTAGCCCAGGCTGGTCTCGAACTCGCACCGATCTTCCTGCCTCAGCCTCCTGAGTGCTGGGATTACAGGTGTGCGCCACCACGCCTGGCTCTACTAACATGTTTTGAAACTTTCATAGTGTCATCTTTTATTAAAAGTAATAAAAATTAAAAAAAAAAAAGACTGTGATGTTTAATCTGCTTGCCAGTTGGACTGGCTTGAGAGATGCTGTGAGATTAGTTAAGCAAAGGCATGTGAACTCTATGCCATACCTAACCCCTTCCTTTCTGGCTCTTTTATAAATCCACTCTGCCTTCTTATCTTGGGAGGTGTACAGCTTGTTTTCACTATGGCTTTCTGTTCACCATAGGTCTAAAACAATGGAGCTGGGTGGCCACGAAGCAACCCCACTGGAGCATGAGCAAAATAAATTTTTCCTACTTTAAGTTGTGTGTGTTGAGATTTTTGCAACTCCCAATGAACAAAATGATCTATATTATTTTCAACAAGGGCCATATATTACTAATGGGACAGAATATATTATTGTTTCCTTTTATTTAGGGCTCTGCGACAAGGGTTTTACCATGTGACTTGGTAGTTCCAGTTTTCCAAAGCTCCACAATGACAATGTGACAATTTTATGCTTAAGCCTTAAAAGGCATTATGTGTTTCTGCTTTCCATTTTTATAATTCTACTATCACCATGATATGAAGATGGGGCACACAGAGAAACAATCCCAGATGAAGCACAGGTATGTGAAGAGGAATAGGATAGTTTGTTATCTCATATTATTATGGTAAGTGACAAAGCTGGCAAAACCACAAATGAGAGACAACCACATGTTATGTATTTTCTGATGGAAATACATATCACCACCTAAAATTAGACTTTTTCCTGAACCATAAAACAAAAAACAAAATAAATACAAATTTAATTCTCAAGCTATAAATACCACCTGCTAAAAAAATCAAGAGCAAGTTGGTGGTGCACATCTGTAGTCCCAGCACTTGGGAGGCTGAGGCAGGGGGATCAGTGTGAGTTCAAGACCAGCCTGGGCTACAAAAGTGAGTTCAAGGCCAGCCTGAACTGCATAGCAAGACCCTGTCTCAAAAAGACAAAAAAAAAAAAGTCAAGAACAGAACAACATATCTAATGCCACCAACAAAACACAGCACACAAGCACAACTATGACACAAATCCTCTAATTCCAGTAGTAGAAGAGATTAAGTGATTCAAGGAATACATTAATAACAACATGTAGGCTTAAAATCCTGATTCAAATAATCGAATTATCATAGAAAAACTGAAACACTGACTAGATATTTTATCATAGGAAGACACTCATTGTCACTATATTGTATGTGGTAACAATATACATATAAGGTTTAGAATGAGAATTTTTTTTTTTTTTCAGTTTATGTTTTTGGTACAAGGTCTCACTATGTAGCTCAGACACATAGTGATCCTTCTATTTTTAGCCTCCCCAGTGCTAGGACTAAAGGCGTGCAGCTCCAGGACCGGACTCCAGAATCTTTGTTTTTAATAACTAGGAGTAGTAAGGATTAAACCTAGGGTCTTTACACTGTACTACATCCCATATCCTGTTTTATTTGAGATAGGGTCTGGGTATGTAAACTGCGCTGGTCTCAAACTTATGGTGATCCTTCTGCCTTAGCCTCCTGAGTTCTAGGATTACAGGTGTGCCCTACCACATCTAGATGCCTATGTTATATATTTTTTTATTTTGAGGCCAAGTCTTGCTAAACAGCCCAGGCCTGGCGATTTAGCCAGGTTAGCTGTAATCCTCATGCCTCAGATTCCATGAGTGTTGAGATTATAGATGTGCACCACCATGCCTGGCTCATAAATTAGTGTCCTTATTTATGGAACACACACTGAAATATGATGATGCAGAGATTAATTTCATATTTTGAAAGGCTAGATATAGTGACATGCTCCTGTTAACCCTTTGTTAAACTGGAGATGAAGCAGGACAAGGGGAGGCTGAAGGCCAGCTAGAACAATTTAATGAGATCCTATATAAAAAGTAACTTAAGAAGGCCTGGGGGTATAGTTCAGCAATCCCTGGTTTAATTACTAGCATCATGTGGTGCCGGGGATGGAACAGCGGTCCCTGCAGCTGCCTAAGCTTTCCTAAGCAGGTGCTTTAGACCACTGAGCCATCCTGCCGGGCCCCTGCAGAGATTATCTTTTTTTTTTTTTTTTTTTTTTTAATTTTTTTTTATTTTATTTCTTTTTCTTGTTTCAGAACTTTTGTTTGTTTATTTATTTCCACGGCTGGCTCAGCGTTCTCCGACGGCAGGGCTGGCACAGCATGTGGTGCCGGGGATCGAACCACGGTCCTTGAAGCCGCCCAAGCTTTCCCAAGCAGGCGCTTTAGACCACTGAACCATCCCGCCGGGCCCCCAGAGATTATCTTAAAAACAGCTAAAAAGCGGAAAAAATAAAAATAAAGATAGGCACCAGAAAGTCTAATTTCATAATCATGAACACCACTGCCATGACAGCTCTCCACTTACCTGTCCTATTTTTTCTTTTTTCTCGCTCTGCTTTCAGCTCCTCCATGGCTTGGGATTTCTTATCTAACTTCTCATCCCGCTTGGAACGCCGTTCCTTATTGTGGGATGTTACCTGGGAAAGATGAAAAGTAGGGTGGTACTTATAGCAGAGGACAAAACTACATCCAACAACTACACAATTTTTTTTTTTTTTTTTTGAGACAAGGTCTCACTATGCAATTCAGGCTGGCCTTGAACTCATTTTTGTAGCCCAGGCCGGTCTTGAACTTGCACAGATACTCCTGCCTCAGCCTTACACAATATTTTCAGTCCTCTAACTCTATGGACTGCAGAAATTTCAAACATGTGTAAGGGGAGAAGACACCTCCTTGTGGACAAAGAGGGTACAACAGTAAGATGAGTCATGTTTATCTACTAATAAGTAAGTATACTTTTAAAAATATAGTTAGTGCAGGGTCTACAGGGTCTTACTACACAGATTGGACAAGCACTGGGATTATACGAGTGTGTCACTGTGTCAGGTCTCATGGCCAGCATAGTGTGTGGTGCTTGGGATAGAACTGTAGTCCCCACATTTGCTCATGCAGGTGCTTTAATCCGCTGAGCTATCTGGCCAGGCCTTTTTTTTTTTTTTTTTTTGTCTATTTTTAATTTTTCTTTGTGTGTGTGTGTGTATGTGTGTGTGACTGGGTCTTGTAAGTAAGTAGCTCAGACTGGCCTTGAATTCACTATGTAGCCCAGGCTGGCCTCAAACTGGCAATGATTCTCCTGCCTCAGCCTTCTGCCTGCTATGATTACAGACATGCAACAAGCTTAAGAATTGTCCCAAAAGGGCTGGGTATGTGGGGTAAGCACCTGCCTGGCTAGTGCAAGGACCTGAATTTGACCCCCTTGTAGTGCACGCCATGCTGGCCACGCCAGCCCTGAAACTGAGCACGGTGGTGTACACCTATAATCCCAGTGCTGGGGAGGCTGACACAGGAGGACCACTATGAATCTAAACTGTATAGCAAGTCCTCATATCAAGTATATTTTAATAAAAAACAAGAATTGTCCCAGTAAACTTTTTCTGGAAGAAAAGCTATATTAGGATCTAATATTTGCTAGTATTTCATGATGAAAGCAGTGATAACTAATTTTCCCAGCTATATTTATACAAAATCTAGATGACATACATTTGGGGAAATATCACCACCAATTTGGGAAGCTGGGATAGGAGGGTCTGCAACATTGCTTCAAGGGCCACCCATGTTCAATGTTGTTTCAGGTGAAATGCAGACCTGAGTGCAGGTATCCTAAAGAGAGGAGCAGCCCTGCACCAGTGGCTGACGCTAACACATATGTACACATACTGGACTTCTTGGACAATGAGGACCATTGATTCCTACCTGAGAGTCTTAAGGGAGGTTTTAAAAAAATTATTATTATTATTATTATTATTATTATTATTATTATTATTATTATTATTTTTAGGGGAAGTCTACCTGAGATTCTTGAATCTGTGTCAGCTTTTTCTTTTCCTGTTCCTCTTCTTGTTTTTTCTTTTTTTCTTTCTTTTCTTTCTTTTTGGCTGTTTTTAGTTTTTTCTTGATTTCAAACCTGGTTAATACATATTTGTTTGTTTGTTTCAAAGCAATAAAATAAAATAAAGCACTAAATACAAGTATAACAAAAGCACCTGAAAGCACAAAGCTAAGTGATTTTGAAATGGGAGAAGATATTCTTTTTTTTTCAAAATAAAAACAATTTCAAAACATAATAGGAGCATAACAATGGTTAACACATTGTACATTATTTTTAAATTAGTTACTCAGAGTACAAGACATAGGCATTTAATTGTCCAAAGAGTATTAGCATAAACCTTTCTTTTCCACAAACTAAGAGAAATTGATAGTATGATTCTCTTGTATGCATATACATTTAATATTTATTTACTTCCTTCCCTTCAAGCTGTGGATATCTTGAAACATCAGATCTCCTGTACCAGAAGTGGTTTATTCCTGGATCAACTTAGGAAGCCAAACTCACTCCAAAGATGTCCCATTAAAAAGACAATATCACAGTCTCAAGGTGCCCAGGACAAGAATTCTTTTCCTTTGGAAGGCTAGGGACTGATGCCAGGGCTTGGAAACGCCAGTCCAGGTGCTCCAACACCTAGCAGCATCTCCAGCCCAGGCTGTATTTGAAAAACACCATTTCCCACCCTTCTACATGAGGAAAATGGTCCATCTAGGACATATATGCAGAATCACTATCCTCTTAACTGTCCACACAAAACCCAGGCTTTTATGAAATGAAAACAATTATTTGTGAATTCAAGAAGCTTTATAGAAGGATGGAAAGATAGCTCAGTGGTCTAAGTGCCTGCCTCGCAAGTGCAAGGACCTAGGTTTGATCCCCAGTACTACATGCTATGCCAAGCCCCACTGACACCTGGCACGGTGGCACATGCCTGTAATCCCAGCACTGGAGAGGCTGAGACAGAAGGATCACTGTGAGCTTGATCTGTTTAATGAGATCCTGTACCAAATAAATAAAAATTTGAAAAAAAATTTTTATATAATAAAGGAATATAATAAAATTTCACCAGACCCTAGCATTCTAAAATAACCTTGGCAATTTTAAAACTTAGCCCCTGGCTCCCCTTTTGTAGTACCAGGGATTGAATCCATGGGCTCATATATCCACCTTTTTTATTTATTTGAAGACAGAGTCTTGAGCTGGGCATGGTGGCGCATGCCTGTAATCCCAGCACTCGGGAGGCTGAGGCAGGAGGATCGATTCGAGTTCGAGACCAGCCTGGGCTACAAAAGTGAGCTCAAGGCCAGCATGAACTGCATAGTGAGACCCTATCTCAAAAAGACAAAAAAAAAAAAAAAAAAAAGACAGAGTCTCACTAAATCTCCTAGGCCATACTTGAATTTGTGATCCTCCTGCCTCTGCCTCATAGTGCTGAGATTACAGGAATGATGTGTTATCATTCCCAGCTTCTATTTAGCTCTTCAATATATTATATTCTCAACATTTTTGTTATGTTCTTTTCACTTATCAATAAGGCTGTTAATATACATTTATAATGTGAGCTGGGGAGGCTACTATAACTTTAGCTCCCTTTTAAAAAGTTACTAAGGCCCAGTGTGGTAATCCCAACACTTACATGCCTGGAATCCCAACATTTAAGGAGGCTGAGACAGGGGATTGCCATGAGTTTAAGATTAGCCTGGTAGGGGCCTGGAGAGATAGCTCAGAGGAATAAGCACTGACCTAACAAGTACAAGGACCTGAGTTCAATCCCCAGCCTCACATGCCAGGTGTGCTGTTTTGGTCCCGGATGCAGTATAAATAAAGGTTTAAAAAAAAAAGATTAGCCTGGGATACACACTGAGTTTAAGACCAGCCTGAATTACACAATGAGTCCCTATCTTAACAACCCATCCACCAAATATAAACAAAAGACAATTATCCCTGGGGAGGAAGCTGAGGTCAGAGGAAACAGGTGATTTATTTAGCTCACCTGGTCAGTGGGCATGACTCTGAAACACATAGACCAGTGGTGGCAAACCTTCCACAGATTTCAGTGTTATAAATAGCCTGATGCAGCATATGTACCAAAGGTTCACCACCACTGACCTTTTTGTGATTAAAACAAAGGCTGCTTTTCTTTTTGCTTTCTTGTAGTGCTGTGTACCAAATCCAGATCCTTGCACATGCTAGGCAAGCACTATCACTCACCTACACCTCCAGCCCTAAGATGTCAGTTTCTTACCCACAATCAAGCTACTCTGTATGCTGCTGGTCTCTCCACAAATCTAACCCCTGAAAATGTCAGTTTGCTTCTGTGCAACTGGCTAAAGAAGTGTTAATGGTGGATACACATATAGATTAAATGAAATCCCTACAAAGACCACCATAAAGTAAAAAAGATGGGTAAACCAGGTGTAGTGATCCCTGTTATCCCAGCATTGTGGGTGATTAAAGGAGGAAAATCACAAATTCAAGTCCAGGCCAAACAACTTAGCAAGATCCCTCATCAATGAGCCAGGCATGGTGGCGCACACCTGTAATACCAGCACTTGGGAGGCTGAGGCAGGAGGATTGTGCAAGTTCAAGACCAGCCTAGGCTCCAAAAGTGAGCTTAAGTCCAGTCTGAACTGCATAGCAAGACCCAGTCTCAAAAAAAAAAAAAAAAAAAAAAAAGACAAGATCCTGTATCAAAATAACAATAAACAGGGTTAAGAAAGGGGAAGGCTTAAGTTCAATTCCTAGTATAGCAACACACTGAGTTCAAAGCCAGACTAAACTGCATAATGGGCATTGGTGGTATAGTGGTGAGCATAGCTGCCTTCCTAAACTGTGTTTGTCAAAAGACAAATAAACATGGAAGAAATTCTGACCCACTACAATGTACTGCCCTGAAGAAACCTGCTTTTTTTTTTTTTTGTGGGACCAGGGTTCGAACTCACGACCTTGCACTTGCTCAGCAGGCACTTGTGCCTCGGAGCTATCTCCCCAGCCCCCTGAAACCTGCTTTAATTCTCATCACTCTCAACATTACTGCAGTCACCAAATCTGCCACTGAATCAGGGAACTGACTTCACATAAGGTGGGAAAATTTAAAAATGCAGGCTAGGGACACAGCTCTATGGTCGGGCTCTTGGTGGCAGGCATGAATCTGAATTCAATCCCCAGCATGGCTAAAACAAAATGTGCACACAACACCCCAAATTTGATGAAGCCACTTATTACTTGAGTTGCTCTATGATTACGCCAGGGAACTCCACCTGGCAACTCCCAACACAGTTTCTTCAGTCCTTTGTTCCAGCACAGGCAACCTTGGGAGCATTCATGCTCAAAACAAATGTCTACTGACTAAAAGCCAAACATTCATGCCTAAAGTAACTCACCCTTTTGTTCCAGAAGGAACAAACAGGTTCCCCAAAGAGACAGAACTGACTGTTGCCAGAGAAAGTGTTCTGTGTAGCTTTTCATGACATTCAGCACACAAGGAAAAATCCTAGGTCTCTGCACTTTCTTGATTTTCCTAAGACAAAAGCCAAGTTTATGGTTTTCTGTTTGTTTTCAATGTATGTGGTACAGGGTCTCACTACACAGCTTGGAATCGTAGTGATCCTCCTGTTGTCAGCCTCCCCAATGTTGGGATTACAGGCATGTGCCACAACGCCTGGTCTCGGTAGCTGAGTGTGCTCAGCAGTGGGTTGGTGTTACATGTGATGCCAGGATCAATCCCAGTCCCTGAGCTTGCCTAAGCAGGGACTTGGTCCACTGAGCTATCTCGCCAGCCCTTCAAGTTTATGTTTACCTTGAAATTCTCTTAGAAGCTAAGGAAAAGCTTTTGCCATTTAAAATTGGCAAAAGTTGAGAAAACAGAAGCAGCTTTTGATGATCAGAAAAAGTTTAACACAATGTTTTAAAAACATACAAATCGTTCTTAGAAGTATAATCAGATCTCTAACTTGTACAGAATGAGAAACCCTGGCTCTTAAATCATGAAAAATTTGAAGCCAAACCATTTATTCATTTAATTTGTATATTGCAATTGATGGGTTAACAAATTACTTTCAATAATTACTAGATTTAAATTCTAAAATCCAAGCTGGCCGTGGTGGCGCATGCCTGTAATCCCAGCACTCGGGAGGCTGAGGCAGGAGGATTGGTGCGAGTTCGAGACTAGCCTGGGCTACCAAAGTGAGCTCAAGGCCAGCCTGAACTGCACAGCAAGACCCTGTCTCAAAAAAAAAAAAAAAAAAAAAAAAAAAAAAAAAAAAAAAAAAAAAAAAAAAAAAAAAAAAAAAAAAAAAAAAAAAAAAAAAAAATTCTAAAATCCAGACAATCTCACTACTTTTTATTCAGGAGAAATCAAATCATGTAATGATTTTATCAAGACCAAAAACTCTCAAAACCTTTGCATTCCCTTAAGAACAATGCATAAAAAATGAGCAAAAAAGTGTTGCCTGTAGTACAGTAATACTTTAGGTCATGAATGCTTCTATTTGCAAACAATTTGGTTCCCAAATAAAGGTGTTCAGTAAAATTTTGCTTCTGTTTGCAAACTTTGCATCAGGTGATAAACACAAGCACTCTATCTTTCCCACAGAAACACAACAGTCATCCTCAAAATTATAAAACAAATTTAAGTTTGCAAACTGAAGTACCACTGTACTTGATACAGGATAAGTAAAATAATAGGAAGTAGGAAATATGCTGTCATGTATTTTAGTCAAATGATCCTGTTGAGATTAGGTTCTGCTATTCACCAACTAAAGAATCTTAAACTGGGGCATGGTGACACATGCCTGTAATTCCAGCTGCCTGGGAACCTGAGGCAGAAGAATCTCAGGTTCAAACCAAGACTGGGCATCTTAGCTAGACTCTGTCTCAAAACAACATAGAAAAAAAGGGCTGAGGATGTAGCTCATTGGAAAATTCCTGGGTTTAATACTTAATGCCATGATCAAAAACAAAACAGAAAGCTCAAAACCAAAGAGCCTTGGAGAGTATATAAATATTTTTTAGACAGGGTCTCACTATGTAGTTCAAGCTGGGTTTGAACTCATGGCATTTCTTCTGCTCAGCCCCTGCTGAGTGCTAGGATCACAGCCATGCACCACCATACCTGGCTCCTTTCTTTTCTTCTTTCTTTTTTTTTGATTATTCTTTTTGCACAACCAGGGATCGAACTCAGGACCTTGCATTTGCCAGCCAGGCACTTGTGCCTCTGAGCTACTCCTCAGCCCCCTCTTTTCTTCTTTCTACAAATCTTCGGTGTACATTTATGTGTCAGTCATTGTTTTAGGTAGCAGAAATAGAACAGCGAACATAACACATGTATAATAAAATATCCACCCCTGTGGAACCTCCTCTTTAGTTATTCAATGTATTTTAGCCAATTTTCTGCCTCCTAATAAAGTATAATCAATTTTATAGGGCTGTTGGAAAGATTAAATAACACATGTAAATGTCTTAGCAATAAACTCTTATGGAAAACACATTAATAAAGCAGATCACACTGACAAAACAGTAAATCTGACCCCCAATATAAATTAATACTCCCATTTCCAAATTCCAATGTCCAGATATTATTTTTTTAATTTTTATTTATTTATTTATTTATTTATTTATTATTTTTTGTCTTTTTGAGACAGGGTCTCACTATGCAGTTCAGGCTGGCCTTGAGCTCACTTTGGTAGCCCAGGCTGGTCTCAAACTTGCACTGATCCTCCTGCCTCAGCCTCCCGAGTGCTGGGATTACAGGCGTGCGCCACCATGCCCGGCTTATTTTTTAAATTTAAAAATTTTTTTTTTTTTTCCTTTTTGAGATAGGGCCTCGCTGTGCAGTTCAGGCTGGCCTTGAGCTCACTTTTGTAGCCCAGGCTGGTCTTGAACTCACACCGATCCTCCTGCCTCAGCCTCCCAAGTGCTGGGATTACAGGCGTGCGCCACCACGCCTGGCTAATTTTTTTTTTTTTAAACACAGGGTCTTACTATGATGTTTGGGCCATAGTGATCTTCCTATCTCAGTCTCTCCAGCACTGGGATTACAGGAGTGCACCACCACACCCAATTTTGGAGTCAGCACAGCATGTGGTACCAAGGATTGAATTCTGACCTTGTGCTTGCCAGGCAAACACTTAGACTGCTGAGCTATCTCCCCAGGCCCGGTGTCCTTATACAGATTGTCCCCAAGGAATACATGACACCCTTGCAGCTTATGATGTAGTTATATTTCACTATTTCCACTGGAAGTCAGAAATAATGTAAGCTGAAGAGTGCGTTTACTTTTTCTTTTATTTTATTTAGTCTGTTTTGAGACAGGGTATCGCTATGCTGCTCAGGCTGGCCTTGAGCTCACTTTTGTAGCCCGGGCTGGTCTCAAACTCGCACTGACCCTCCTGCCTCAGCCTCCCAAGTGGTGGGACTATAGGCGTGTGCCACCACACCTGGCTTGAACAGCATTTAACATACTTCAACGAAACATCATCTGTAGCCTTGCCTGGCCTAAGCGTGCTCAGAAATGTGTAAGTACATACATAGTATGCAGAAGAGCACATTTATCTCATATAATTTACTCAGTGAAAACAGTCTACACTTTTACATCAGTGCAAAGTTGAAAAAACTTCATGCTGCTGGACCTATCAGGACAGTGTGGTCATGAACACAGGGAAGCACAAGAACAGGAGGGCAGGCAACTCCACTATACCTTCTCTTCAACACCTCCCTCTTCTCTATGCGATTGAACAGCTCCTGCTCTCGCTCCTTCTCTGTCATCTGCTCCAGACGGGCCCTGTCTTCCTCATCGCCCATGAGGTCCTCACCATAGCCATCGTGGAACTCTTCATCTTCTGAGGAGGAGTCAGAATCCGAGCTAGATGAGGAGCTGTTGCTGTCAGAATCTGACACTTCACCTGGAACAGAGGCCCAGCACAGGTCATGCAATGCTTCAGAGACCCCCGTGCTGACAACACTGCCCCTGGGCTGCTCCAAGTAGAGTGGCACAGGGCTGCCTCAATTCTCCTGGGACAAGCCAGCTGCTAGTAGTGCCTTTGTAAGTTCAGACAAACCAGGGAAGCTCTGCCTGAGGTAAGAAATCAAATTGTTCTTTTTAATTTTATTTATTTATGTATTTATTTATTTAGGTGGTACCAGAGATTGAATTCAGGACCTTGCACTTGCCAGGAAAACACTTATTCATTGAGCTATGTCCCCGGCCCTTTTTTAACTTTTTTTTTTTTTTTTTTTTGTCGTTTTGAGACAGGGTCTCACTGTGCAGTTCAGGCAGGTCTTGAGCTCACTTTTGTAGCCCAGGCTGGTCTCAAACTCACACTGATCCTCCCGCCTCAGACTCCTGAGTGCTGGGATTATAGGTGTGCACCACCACACCTGGCCTATAACTTTTTATTTTTTTTTATTTTATTTTTTTAAAATTTATTTTATTTATTTATTTTTTTCTTGTTTCAGAACCTTTATTTGTTTATTCACTAATATTTATGGCCGGTTCAGCCCGCTCTGAGGGTAGGGCTGGCGCAGCATGTGGTGCCGGGGATCAAACCGGATCCCTGAAGCCGCCCAAGCTTTCCTAAGCAGGCGCTTTAGACCACTGAGCCATCCCGCCGGGCCCCACTATTTTTATTCAGGAAAAAAAAAAAAAAAAAGAACTACAGAAAAGAAGAATGGCATAACTCTTCTTCATTCTTTTTTCTTTTTGCCCTCTACCAAGCCCTTCAGGCATTCTTTACTCAGATTCAATTCTTTGAACTGCTATTTTACTTTCTCTTGTCTGCACCTACAGAGTAATTGCACACAGCTTTTATTAGTTACTGCTGTTATGGTTTATTTTGGTGTCTCCTCCCCAGTTTCGTGTTCAGAGGTGGGGCTTTGGGAAGGTGACTGGATCATGGGATGCTGTAGCTATCTTGCTGTTAGGAGGCAGTGTGACCTGGAAAGGTACATTTTCATCTATAGCTCCTCCTCCCTTCTCTCCCTGCTTCCTCGCCACCAAGACATGAGAGCAGCTTTCTTCCGTGCACGCCTTCTAACATGTCACTTCTGCATTTGAGTTTGCTAACCACAGGCTGAAACTTCTGAAACCGTGAGCCAAAATAACCCTCTCCTCCTTTAAACTGAGTGCTGGGTAGTGTGTCCCAGCTATGAGAAAGTTACTGAGACAGTTATGTTGCAAAACTGAACATCTTCTTCCCATTTTCCAGTATCTATTATATAGTTTGGTCCTTATTTACACTTTCAGTTTCTCACACCAGAGAAATAATGTGGTATTTACACATGTGTGTCCAATTTATTTCACTTCAGAGTATGGTCTCAAACTAGAAATTAGCTAGAAATTTAGCTAGAAATGTCTTCTTTCTCTTCTTCTTCTTCTTGGTCTTTTTTGGAGACAGGGTCTTATTATGCAGTTTGGGCTGGCCTTGAACTAACTTTTGTAGCTCAGGCTGGTCTCAAACTTGCACCTGATCCTCCTGCCTCATCCTCCCAAGTGGTGGGATTACAGGTGTGCACTACCACTCCTGGCTTTTAAGCTTATCCTTTATGTATATTACCAAACTAAAAGTTGAAGGGGTCACAACTTTTCATCCCTAAATGTTTCTCCTAAAATATAGTTGTGTAACCAACTACAATTGTCAAATTAGTAAACTCAGCATCAATGCAATTCCATTATCAAACATGCAGCCTATATTCAAATTTTACTGTTTTTTTTTTTTTTTAATGCATTTAGTACAGGGCCTATCACTACACATATTGGACTCGTACCGATTCTCCTGTTTTCAGCCTCCCAAGTGCTGGGATTACAGGCAGGGAAGGGCCAGCACAGCACGTTGGTAACTGTTCTAATATATTTATCAATGCTGTCTTTTTGAGACAGGGTCTTAACTATGCAGTCTGGGCTGACTTGAACTCACTTTGTAGTCCAGGCTGATTTTAAAGTGGAACCAATCTCTTGCCTCAGCTTCCTGAGAACTGGGATTACAGGCATATGCCACCACACCCTCTTGTTCTAATATCTTTAATAGTCACTTTTGTTAAACTGCCCAGGCTGACTTTGAACTGAAGCAATGGTCCACCTTCAGGCTCCAGTAGGTTATACTACAAGTGTATGCCATTATATTGAGCCAGTCCGCCTCCCTTCCTTCCCTCTTATCTTTTCCCCAGTACTGGAAGTTGAAACTAGGGCCTTCAGAGTGAGCTATACCCACCCACCCAGCCAGCCATGCATCCATCCATGTTCAGGCTGGCCTTGTTCCTGACTCGTCCTCCCAAATGCAGGGACTACAGGTATGCAGCACCATGTGCAGGTTATTTTTTGAGACAGAGTCTCACTAAGTCACTAAGTTGCCCAGGCTGGGAATGAACTTGTGATCCTCCCGCCTCAGCCTCCTATAGTGCTATAGTTATACGTGTGCACCACATTTGGCCATAACTGGTTTCCTTTAGAAGATAAATCCACAGGATATGTCACTCAGACTAGTCCCAAACTTTAGGATTCAAGTAATCTTTTTGCCTCATCATCTAGGTTAGAAGGGGTACATCACGATACCTGGCTTAATCATCCTTTGTCTTACATGTCATTCAATTTCTAAAGAGCATAAGCCTATAAAATTGTCTAACAGAATTTTGTGAGATAGCAATAAAAATATTAATCTGAATAGTAACTACCATGTTACTAATGAGTCACTGAAGTGTGGTCAGTACAACTGAGAAAATGAATTGATTGACTGATTGTTTTTTTTTGAGACGGGGTCTCACTATACAGTTCAGGCTGGCCTTGAGCGCACTTTTATAGCTCAGGTTGGTCTTGAACTCAGCACTGATCCTCCAACCTCAGCCTCCCAAGTGCTGGGATTACAGGTGGGCGTCACCACACCCAGCTCTGAGAAAAGAAATTAATTAATTGTCTTCTTCTGAGACAGGGTCTCGCTATGCAGTTCAGGTTGGCCTTGAGCTCACTCTTTTGTAGCCCAGGCTGGTCTCAAACTCACACTGATCCTCCTGCCTCAGCTGCCCAAGTGCTGGGATTAGGAAAAAGAATTTTATTTTATTTTATTTTATTTTTTGTCTTTTTGAGACAGGGTCTCGCTATGCAGTTGAGGCTGGTCCTGAGCTCACTTTTGTAGCCCAGGCTGGTCTCGAACTCACACCAATCCTCCTGCCTCAGCCTCCCGAGTGCTGGGATTACAGGCGTGAGCCACCATGCCCGGCGGAAAAAGAATTTTAAATATTAACTTTTAGCCAATTTAAGTTGAAATAAATTATCAAAGGTCCTACAGTTTGGCTTGGCTAATCTGTCAAGAAATATCAGGTTATGAATTTATTTTTAAAAAATGAATTTAGGGGGTGGGTCAGTGAGATAGCTCAGTCATCTAAAGCACCTGCTCAGGCAATTGCAGGGACAGTGGTTTGATCCCCGGTACTACATGTTGTGCCAGCTCCAACCCCAGGACAGGCTGAGCCAGCCATAACATAAATAAAGTTTATTTTTATTTATTTTTTTTAATAAAGTTAAAAAAATAATAATAAATTAATATTTTAAAAAAATGTGTTTGGGGGGCTGGGGAAATAGCTCTATGGCACAAGTGCTTGCCTGGCAAGTTCAAGGTCATGAGTTTGAACCCCAGTCCCACAAATCAATCAAATGTATTTAGTACAGGGTCTACAGGGTCTCACTATGTAGATAGGACTCAAGTGATCCTCCTGTTGACACCCTCCCAAATGCTGGTATTACAGGTGTGTACCACCATGCCCAATCTCAATTGCTGTCTCAGCAGCCCCAAGGGCAGGGCCAGCACAGCCTGGGGATTGAACCCCTGGCCCCTGCTTGCAGGCGCTTTAATCTGCTGAGCTATTTGGCTGCCCACATTAGTATTTTTTTTTTTTTTTTTTTGTCTTTTGAGACAGGGTCTCACTATGCAGCTCAAGCTGGCCTTGAGCTCACTTTTGTAGCCCAGGCTGGTCTCGAACTCGCACCGATCCTCCCGCCTCAGCCTCCCGAGTGCTGGGATTACAGGCGTGCGCCACCATGCCCGGCACACATTAGTATTTTTTTAATCAATTTTTTAATGAGTCTAAAACTAATCAGTGATTTCCTAATGGCTCTGAGACTTTTGTCTTTTTGAGACAGCTCAGGCTGGTCTCAAACTCAACAATCTCCCTGCCTCAGCCTTCTCAGTGTTGGGATTATAGGTCTGTGCCACCATGCCTAGCTTCTGACTCTGGGTATTGAAAAGACAAGGAGTAACATATAATAACAATATATATTATTCAGAATTAAATTTTATCAGCAATTTGGTAAGAGTTCATGTTAGATTCAATTTGAACAAATCCTTTCTTTCTTTCTTTCTTTCTTTCTTTCTTTCTTTCTTTCTTTCTTTCTTTCTTTCATGTATTATGGCTGGCTCAGCCTGCCCTGGGGGAGGGACTGGTGCAGGATATGGTCCTGGGGATCGAACTACGGTCCCTGCAGTTGCCTAAGTTTCCCTAAGCAGGCACTTTAGACCACTGAACCATCTTGCTGGCCCGTTGAGCAAATATTTCTAAGCACGGGCTTGAAACCAAGTTAGGCCAATTTTATATCAGACAAGTTTATAGTTGGACTTGTGTCAAGAAAATCTGCTTATCAATGTAGTTCTGAAGCAAGCTCAGTTGTTAAACTACTGTTAACAAAATATTCTGGAATCTGTTAATAAAAGAAGATTTTCTCCTGAGTTTTATATGTGACTCAAGGATTTCTCTCTATAATCAGATGGTATATATAATACAGCAAAGTGGAGGTGGCAGAGGTTTTCAGGGTAGAGCAAATGCAGATAAATGCAGGGTATCATCACAATTCCACTAGTGTGCTGCAGAGTTCTCAACAACCCTTCTGAACTGTATACATTTTTCTCCTTTTAGTAAAATCTCAAAAGATCCAGGAGCACTGGAAAAGCTAAGGATCTCCCTTAGCTTCTTTTCCTTTTCCTTCCCATCCAACTTCTGCTTCTCCGAAATGACAGGTGTAGGTTTACCCCTTTTTCCCCCCAGTATGGGTGCGCAGCTCACCTTCCTCAGGAGCTGAGCTTTCGGCTGAACTGTCTTTGTCTGAACTGCCAGAGGAGGCAGTTTTGTTGGCTTGCTTCTTCATGGCTCCTTTCTTCTCAATTTTTCTGGCTTTTCCTTTCTTCTTATTTTTATTGCTCCCAAATGTCCACTACACGGGGAAAAGAAAAAGAGAACTATAATAGGAACAGCAATTTTACTGGGGCAGGGGAGAAAGCTGAAAGATTTAGGAGTTAAAAGCATTCTTCTTAGCCGGGCGTAGTGGCGCACACCTGTAATCCCAGCACTTGGGAGGCTGAGGCAGGAGGATCGGTGCGAGTTCGAGACCAGCCTGGGCTACAAAAGTGAGCTCAAGGTCAGCCTCAACTGCATAGTGAGACCCTGTCTCAAAAAGACAAAAAAAAAAAAAAACCAGCACTTGGGAGGCTGAGGCAGGAGGATCTGTGTGAGTTTGAGACCAACGTGGGCTACAAAAATGAGCTCAAGGCCAGCTTGAACTGCATAGAGAGACCCTGTCTCAAAAAGACAAAAAAAAAAAGCATTCTTCTTGGGCCAGTGAGATAGTTCAGTGGTCTAAAGTGCCTGCTTAGGTAGGCACACAGGGACCAAGGTTCTATCTTCAGTACCACATGGTGAGCCAGCCCCACCCCCAGGGTAGGTTGAGCTGGCCATAATATTAAAACAAACAAATAGAACAACATAAAAAAAATGTACTTTATATGAACATACAGCTTAAAAAAAAAACTTGGAGTTATAGTTTTGATCTAAATGTTCCTAAGCCTCATGTTTGGAAGTGGGGCCAGGTCTAAAGGGACAGGCCACTATGGATGTGGCTGGAAGGGTATTTTTTTTTTTTTTCCTGGCTCCTCCCTTCTTTATCTGCTGCTTGGCCACCATGCTGTGAATAGCTTTCTTCTTTTATCCCATTTTGCCTTGCCATTTTTGTCTTAGAGCCCACCAACCATGGATGGACTGAATCCCCTCAAACTGTGAGTTAAAATAATTCTCTTCTTTAAGTTGTAGATGTCCATATTTTGTCCAAGTGACTAATACAGAAAACTGGTACCAAGAGTGGAGTCACTGCTGTAACTATACTTGACTATGAGGTTCAGAAGCTTTTAGAACTGGTTTATGAAAGGAGTTTGGAAAAGTCTGGAAATAAAAGGTTAAACAAGCTCTAGAATGTGCTTGTTGTGTGCTAGTGGTGGTATCACAAGGCCAGGATGTTGACAGGAATGCAGATAATAAAGGCCAGGCTCAGGGATTACAGTTGGGAACAAGGACTCCACCTACCAACAGGATTAGTGGTCATGTGTATTATGTTCTGACAGAAAATTTGTCTAAATTTTGCCCAGGTCCTGAGACTTCTCTGGAGACTTATATTAAAGGCAATACATTAAGTAATCTAGTGGAAGAAATTTCAAGGCAGCTCAACTTTCTGACAACATCAAGCAGGTGCTTGCTGCTTTTAATCAGATCAACAGCAAGAATTACAAGCAAATGTAGAGATAAATGATTGGAAAAATTTGCAGTTTAGCAAAGAATAGTTGGGGCAGGCATGGTACGGGCCTGTAATCTCAGCACTTTGGGAGGCTAAGGCAGGATGATTTCAAGTTTGAACTCAGCCTAGATAGTCTAACTACTCAGCAAGATGCTGTCACAAAAAATAAAAAGAGCTAGGAATGTTGCTTAGTGCAAAGGGCCTGGGCTTAACATCCAATACCAATATTAAAACCAAAAAACAAAATGAAACAAACTAGCTTGGCTAGTAACGACCCTGTGATCAGGGGTCAAAAGAACTGGAACACAGGGCCCGGCGGGATGGCTCAGTGGCCTAAAGCGCCTGCTTGGGAAAGCTTGGGCGGCTTCAGGAACCACGGTTCGATCCCTGGCACCACATGCTGCGCCAGCCCTGCCCTTGGGGTGGACTGAGCCGGCCATAAAAATAAATGAACTAACAAAAGTTCTGAAACAAGAAAAATAAATAAATAAATAAATAAATAAAAAGAACTGGGACACAGCCCAAGCTTTTAACCTGAGATTATTTCCTTATCTATAAAGTATAAGTAACAAACTGTTTTGGTAACCTATCAATATATTGAGATAAAACAACAGAATAAGAAAATTAGAAACCATGAAGATTTACACAAATGCAAGACACTACAATGTGTGGGAAAGAAAAGCAGAACTTCCAGTGAACCTGTTTCATTCCTCTTCTTCCTCTTCCTTCTCCTCCTCCTCTTTCTCTCTCTCTCTTTTTTTTTTTTTTTTTTTTGGTGCTGGAGACTGAACCATTAAGCCAAGTCTCTGTTTTCCTACCTGTACAATAAGGGAGTTCTCCTTGTATTATAGAGTTCCACATGAACTGAATGTCAGACCAAGTCAAAGCAACTGTTGGGAGGCTCCATTGCCTTATAGTTAGGAGGCTCCGTTGCCTTATAGTAGCTGGGAGAAAGGTATGCTCAGGACAGCAGGGCTCCTGAACACAGAAAGGGGTCAATGGATCCAAGAGTAAACATGACTCACAGCATGAAGAACAACTAAGCTTTTTCTTCCTTTCCGCTGTGTAACTAGTCAAAGTACAAATACTAAAAAGTATATGTCACAGTCCAGCAATCACAAGTATTTAATGAAAAACACAAAAGATCTCTATTACTCAGTCACACAAATTGAGTCTGGTTATGGAGACAAACACAAATGAAATTAAATGACAACAAAGAAATGTAAACTACAAAATAATTAATACAACTTTTTCCTGTTTAGTATGAAGTGTCAGAATTTGCAACAAGTAGTTGATAAAATCAGTTTATTATTCCAAATCCTTGTATTGAGAGTTTAATGATGCATAACTGAGGTGTTTCAGTATACTGTCAGGTAGCATCCAGGTAGCTGTCCTTAAGTCCAAGTATGGAAACTGTCTATTCAAATCTAAACTAACCAGACACCAGTGTCCTGACCCAAGAACAGATCTGATAGAAGCTAGAAGCAAAGCAGATTGGGGCCCGGCAGGATGGCTCAGTGGTCTAAAGCGCCTGCTTAGGAAAGCCTAGGTGGCTGCAGGGACCGCGGTTTGATCCCTGGCACCACATGCTGTGCCAGCCCTGCCCTCAGGGAAGGCTAAGCCAGCCATAAAAAGAAATATATAAACAAAAAAAAGTTCTGAAAAAAGAAAAAAGAAAAAAAAAAAAAGAGAAGCAAAGCAGATTGCTAAGACACAGGCACAAGAATTGCTTCTCAGACTGGGTATGGTAGCGTGCACTTGTAATCCCAGCTCTTAGAAGGCTGTAAACAGGTGGATCACTATTTTTGAGTCCAATGTAGCAGTGAGACCCTAATATTCTGTAGACCAGCGGTTCTCAACTTGTGGGTTGCGACCCCAGCAGGGGTTGAATGACCAAAACACAGGGGTTGCCTAAAGCCATTGGAAATCATAACTGTAGCAAAATTATAGTTTTGTTTTTTGTAAAGAATTTTTAATTTTATTTATTTATTTTTTTCTTGTTTCAGAACCTGTTTGTTTCTTCACTCATTTTTATGGCCAGCTCAGCCCGCCCTGAGGGCAGGGCTGGCGCAGCATGTGGTGCCAGGGATTGAACCGCAGTCCCTGAAGTCTCCCAAGCTTTCCTAAGCAGGCGCTTTAGACCACTGAGCCATCCCTCCGGGCCCCAAAATTATAGTTTTGAAGTAGCCACCAAAATTATTTTTTGGTTTTGGGGTCACTGCAACATGAGGAACTGTATTGCAGGGACACAGCATTAGAAAGGTTGAGAACCACTGCACCCTTCCCTTACACACAAAATAAGTAAACAAATAAGATAGAAAACAACAACAACACAACAACATTGCTTCTTACTTAAGGTAAGGAATGAAAACAAAAGCTGTAGGCAGTGAAAACATCCAGCCAGATATTCTGGAAGACCTTATCACTAATCCAAAAAAATGTCATTCATAGTTTTAGCTTTCAGTCAATGAGAAAAACTGCTGTCTACAACATTGATTAAAATGTTTTTCATTGGGGGCCCGGCGGGGTGGCTCAGTGTTCTAAAGCGCCTGCTTGGGGAAGCTTGGGCGGCCTCAGGGACCGAGGTTCGATCCCCGGCACCACATGCTGCACCAGCCCTGCCCTCGTGGTGGGCTGAGCCGGCCATAAAAATGAGTGAATAAACAAAGGTTCTGAAACAACAACAACAAACAAACAAACAAAAAAACAAATAAATAAATGTTTTGCATTGAATCCCAGTCTTGCAAAAAAAAGTTTTTCAAATAGGAGATATATATATATATATATTGTCTTTTTGAGACAGAGTTTCAGCCTTAGCCTCCCAGTGCTGGGATTATAGGCATGCACCACCACATCTAGCTATGGCCTTTTTATTTGTGTAGTAAAGCAATATTACAGTGGTCTCTAGTTTATCTCAGAAGTCATGTTCCAGATACCCCTGCGATTAGTGAAAATCAGTGAAGTAGCAACAAATACATTTATTTCAGTATATACATATATATATATATATATATATATATATATATATATATATATATATATGGATATGGCTTTATAAACCTTTCCCACACTTTTAAAAACTGCAGGGCCCAGCGGGATGGCTCAGTGGTCTAAAGTGCCTATTTGGGAAAGCTTGGGCGGCTTCAGGGACCGCGGTTTGATCCCCTGCACCATACGCTGTGCCAGCCCTGCCCTCAGGACGGGCTGAGCAGGCCATAAATATGAGTGAATAAACAAATAACGGTTCTGAAACAAGAAAAAATAAATAAATAAATAAATAAAATTTAAAAAAAAAAAAACCCAACACTGCAAATATTCTTTTTTTTTTTTTTTAGATTTTTAAAATTTTATTTTATTTTATTTTTTTTCTTGTTTCAGAACTTTTATTTGTTTATTTATTCATTTTTTATGGCCGGCTCAGCCTCCCCTGAGGGCAGGGCTGGCATAACATGTGGTGCCTGGGATTGAACGACGGTCCCTGCAGCTGCCTAAGCTTTCCTAAGCAGGTGCTTTAGACCACTGAGCCATCCTGCCGGGCCCAACACTGCAAATATTCTTAACCATTTTCTAAACTCGTAAACCTATGTAATTTTAACAACATATATTGCACAGTACTGCAAAATTCTACAATATAGTGAAAAATCTGTCATAAAAAATTAGATTAGTATTTTTTGCAAACCCATGTGTTATGGTTTACGTCTGTCTAGTTGCCCCCCAAAGCCTCATGAGTCAGGGGGCAGGGACTTCTAGAGTTTGAGATTTGATCCATGATCCCTGGGATTATGGGTTTTAGTACTGTTGGGATTATGGGTGTAGCCTAAGGCAGGGCTAAGGCAGACAGCCTGAATGTAATATAGAGACAGACTAGAGTTGTTGCTTTGCTGCTCTGTTTGATTGGCTGCCTCTGCCACCATTTTGTGGCTCTTCTGCCACCATGAACTGGATGCTCTCCGCCCTGCTCCACTCAGCCTTAGGCCAGCCAAATATGGACTAAAACCTCCACAAACTGTGAGCTAATAAACCTTTCCTTCCTTCATTCTGAGTGTCAGGTATTTGTCCCAGCAATGAGTAAAAAGTAACTAGACACCATGAAATACTGAGTCTTTGAAAGCCAAGCTATGAAACAGCAAGGGACTATTGTATACTCTTAGGAATCTAAGCTGACCTCTAGAAAAGCTGTTTCTAAATGCACTTGTAAATAAGAGTTGTATGTTTTCAGAGTATGCCATTAATCCATGTGTTAGAGCCAGCAGGAGATTATGTACAGTGTGAAGAGCAGTGCTAGATCAAGGTAGGGGAGCCTCTAAGGTCAGATAGAATAAGAGAGAGGCTTCCTAAGAAAGCACAGAAAAATCAAACAGGATGAGAATAAGAAAAAAGCAGTCTTTGAGATACAGGTAGGACATAAATGCAACCAGGGAAGGCTGACAAGATTTGGGGAAAGTGGTCAGGAGAGATAGCTCAGGGCACAAGTGCCTGCCTGGCAAGTGCAAGGTCCTGAGTTCAATCTCTGGTTACACACACACACACATACACACACACACACACACACACCATTTGGGGAAGGTTAGGTGTGGTGGCACATGCCAGTAGTTCTAGCACTTGGAAGGCTGAGGCAGGAGGATCACTGTGAATCTGGTGCCATACTGAGTCTGAGCTACACAGTGAGTTTAAGGTAAGACTCTTTCTTAGAAAACACAAAAATGTTCTGGAGAAGAAGAAATAGAGGGGCTGGGGAGATAGCTCCGAGGCACAAGTGCCTGCTGGGCAAGTGCAAGGTCGTGAGTTTGAACCCTGGTCCCACAAAAAAAAAAAAAAAAAAAAAAAAAGAAGAAATAGATGTCACAGTACTTAGCTACAGGACTGAGCTAAATGCATTTCTTCAAAATGTTAAAAGTAAGTCTATATATGAAGCTTTTAAATCACAGCAACTCTTGTTTAGGTAGCAAGTACTAAATCACACTTTGATAGTTTCTTCATTTTACCTAATGTAGTTATATTTCATTTTAAACTCTGTTGTTGAATCTTGTTGGGTATGAAGGGTTTTTTCTTGTTTGTGTTTTTATCTAAAGTGCTTTTCACCAATAACAAAGGAAAATTTAAGTCCCTTTTAAAAAAAATACAAGAGCACAAATACACTTCTATTTTCCATTAGTTTAAATTCTTGAGGGGTACAGCATCACACAGATTCAGTGTCCAATAGCCTTAGCAGGAAGGTTGCTTCAGAACTTGGCACAAACCATGTCGCTGTTTCCATGGGCCCGTTACTTTTCCCCAGACCATTCTGGTTTTGTTTGGTTTGCCACTTGGAGTCACTGTGTTGTTTTTTTGCTTTGCACACACAAGCACATCTCTTGCCCAAGTAGAATTCAGTTTCATCCTAGGCATAAACATCTTCAATTTTAAGAAGAGCTGTATGCTCCCTCTGATTCCAGAGATCCTGCTTATAGCCAGCAAAAATAGCCTTGTACCACAGTCTTCCAGACATATTTTCCTTTTAGAAGTCTTGCTCTCAGCAGGTCCCATTTATTTGTCCCCAACTCCCACACCAGTTGCTCCCCTCATCTCTTAAGTTCCCTTCTTATGTTGCCATGAGCTCTTTCTAGATGCACCACCCCATTTACAGAAAAAGTTCTAAAATACCTGACATAACACTAATTAGACTTTTAAGGGGCCAGGGATATAGCTCAGTGGCATATGTGCCCACCAGCAAGCCCAAGGTCTTGAGCTCAATTCCCAGTACAACAATGTAATGTTAATGTAAAAAAAAATGTGTTTTATGGGTAGGAAGCTTTTGTTCTCCACTCTCATTGAATAGCTAGCTATGCTCTTGCTCTAAAATCATTACATTTCTTGGGGCCGGCAGGATGGCTCCATGGTCTAAAGCGCTTGCTTAGGAAAACTTAGGCGACCGCAGGGACTACGGTTTGATCCCCGGCACCACATGCTGCGCCAGCCCTGCCCTCAGGGCAGGCTGAGCCGGCCATAAAAAAAAAAAAAAAAAAGAAAAGTAAATAAATAAACAAATGTTCTGAAACAAGAAAAAAAAAAATTAAAAAAAAAATAAAATCATTACATTTCTCCTTATAGCTGCAAAGTTTTCTTTTTAGATAGGGTCTCACTGGCTTGGATTTTACAGGTTTTTAAATTTTATTTTATTTTATTAATGTATTTGGTACAGAGTCTTACTACACAGCTCAGAATCCTAATCCTTCTGTTTTCAGCCTTCCCAGCCTCCCACACCCAGTGGCTGGCTCAGCACACTCCAAGGCGGGGCCAGCCAAGCAGGTGTTGCCAAGGATGGAACCCTGGTCCCTGAGTTTGCCTAAGCAGGTGCGAAGGCTGCTGAGCTATCTCCAAGCTCTGATTTCAGTTCTTGAGCCTCCATCCCCTGGGGGTTGGATTACAAGAGTGCACCACCAGATGGGACCCATGAGCTTTTTAAAATTAATTGTTATTTTAATTAGTACTCTGCAGTACAAAGATTCCATTCCTCATGGAGAGTGGGTTCATGAACATAAAACATCTTAATTCTCTTCCCTGCTTAACGTTTTAACTCAGTTGTTTTTGACCATTTTGTCCAAGTAAACTTAGAGATCAATGCTTTTCTTTTACATCTATATTCATGGATAAGACAATAAGGGAAGCATCTTTGAGAAAACTAGAGTAGGGGCTGGGGAGATAGCTCAGGAGAATAAAAACTTGTCTAGCAAGCACAAGGTCCTGAGTACCAAAAAAAAAAACCAAACTAGAGTAGCTTCTAAGCCGGGCGTAGTGGCACACGCCTGTAATCCCAGTACTTGGGAGGCTGAGGCAGGAGGATTGGTGCGAGTTCGAGACCAGCCTGGGCTACCAAAGTGAGCTCAAGGCCAGCCTGAACTGCATAGCGAGACCCTGTCTCAAAAAGGAAAAAAAAAAAAAGAGTATCTTCTAATAGAAGTAAACTCCATCTCTTTGAGAATGGCCACTTCAACAACCACATTTATAAAAGGCTAACTTAAATGATAAAGATGTAAAAATGGGAAAATACAGCATACTTTAGTTTTTTTTGAGAGACAATGCATGAATATTCACTGAAATAGAGAAAAAAGAGCCTCTATCTCAAATTTTATATTCCCGGGGTTTGAACTCACAACCTTGCACTCGCCAGGCAGGCACCTGTGCCACAGAGCTATCCCCCTGGCCCCTCAAAGTTTATATTCCAAGGACATCTCCTCAGTCTCCTATTCAACCTAAAATGTCTATAGAAACTGAGTTCCTGGCAATACCACTGAAATCTCAACTGAACTGTCTAAGTGGAAGCAAGTTAATTTTTAAAAATTTTTTAAAGTTTTTTTTCTTTTTTAGATAGACAATATATAGTATTGAGGACTGAACCCAAGACTTGCACACTGAACTACATGCTGTCCTTTTCTTTTTTCACTTTTAATAAGAAATAACAATATGATAGTTTCAAAACACGTTAGTAGTACATTCGCAATAACTGACACATTGCATTTTGTTGTCCTCATAGTAGTTATACAGAGCATAGGGTGTAGACATGATAAATTTTCTAATTGATACTGATAAGGAAAGAAAAAAAAATTATTCTCTTTGAACTGAGAGGAAATACTACACATAGTCCAATGTTCCATAATTGCATTGGGTTACCAATGAAACTGGCAATGTTGGAGGCTGTTGATTTAAGCCTCTTACAGTGCATCATACTAATCTAGCTCTGCGTTTTATGTCTCATAATTAAGCTTATCCACTGGGTGACCAAGGGCAAGTTAAAGCAAGACCTGTATAACATTTATCTTTCGTATCTTCCAAGGTCAGATACCCTCAGATATCGTAAACATTTATCTTTCGTATCTTCCAAGGTCAGATACCCTCAGGATTAACTTTGGAACCATGTACAGTGCTTTGTAGAACTGTTATCAGCGTCAGCCACTGGGACGGCCATTGCTTGACCAGTTTGCTTTCTGTGAAAGCCTGAGAGCATTTTTTTTTCTAGGTGACTCTCCTTAGACACACTATTATTCATTTATCCCTTTCCTCTGAGGTCCCATAATCTTGACCAGAAAATTTGGGACACCACTGAGTTATAGGATGTTACAGCACAGATTCTCTTATGTCCTGAGTCCTCACTGATCTTGAAGGGCTAGGGCCAAAATGTTGGTTATCTTTATAGTTTTTCTTTTTCTCCAATTTTTGGTCCTGTTAACTTACATTCTCAACCCTCTGGCAGAGAAGCTTTGGGATACTATTACTCTACAACAGTGGTTCTCAACCTTTCTAATGCTGTGACCCCGCAATACAGTTCCTCATGTTGTGGTGACCCCAAACCAAAAAATAACTTTGGTGGCTACTTTAAAACTGTAATTGTGCTACAGTTATGATTTGGACTGTAAATACCTGATATGCATTATGTATTCTCATTGCTACAAATCAAACATAATTTAAACATAGTGATTAATCACAAAAACAACAATTATATGGTGAGAAATATTTATTACTAATTCCAATAAATAACATTTCACCACGGCATAGCATAGGTTTAAATATGTATTTTCCAATGGCTTTAGGCAACCCCTGTGTTTCGGTTGTTTGACTCCCACCGGGGTCTCGACCCACAGGTTGAGAACCACTGCTCTATAACATAGGTAATTGAGCTTAACATCACTGTCTTTCTGAATATTAAACATCTTAGACTTAGCTTGAAATTGGTATTTTCCATCAATCATTGATATTCTAATAAATCTTTATAGAATGTGATAAAAGCAGTTACACATTTTTACACAGACATTTAGAAATCCAAGGATGTACAAAATTGTACCCTGTCAAGCCTATGGCATTTTGCCCAGTCTCTTACTCTCAATTAATACCCTTTTTTTGTTTTTTTGTTAACCAACCATTTACTTGAGAGAGAGAGTATAGCAGTAACTAAGTTTACATTAGAAGCAATACACATCTTTTTTGTATTTTTTGATTTTTGAAACAGGATCCTGCGTGGGTGGAGCTCAAATCTGTAATCCTTCTGCCTCAGCCTCTCAGAGTGGTGGGATTACAGGTGTGCACTACCACACCAGGGTCAAGTTATTTTCTTTTTTTTTTTTTTTTTTTTTTTGCGGGACCGGGGTTCAAACTCACGACCTTGCACTTGCCAGTCAGGCACTTGTGCCACAGAGCTATCTCCCCAGCCCCTAAGTTATTTTCTTAATTTTCCAAAATAATAAGACATCTATGCTGGTGCCAAACTGGCTGCTGTGTCTACAATGAAATTCACATCTCCCAGCAGTGAAAATCAGGTGGTGCCCAGCAAAGGCTATGTGCTGTTCTACCAACTAATGCAGGAGTCATTCTAGTGCCTGTGACACCCCTTTAAGGCCTGGCACCTGAAAACCTCTTCCAACACCCTTAAACCCCCAGCCTCCCCATTTACCTCAGCGACATCTATTTTTGTGTCTTTTTAATTGGGGAGGTAGGAGGGACTGGTAGTAGCTCCCATTTTTTTTAAATTATAAATTATACTTCTAAGGGCTGGTGAGATAGTTGAGCAGACTAAGCATTTGCTGAGGGAAGCACAGGGACTGGGGTTCGATCCCTGGCACCACATGCCAAGCTGGCCCCACCCCTGGACACACTAAGCCAATCACCGAGACTAGGCTTGTGGTGGCACACACCTGTAATCCCGGTGCTGGGGAGGCTGAAAACAGGAGGATCACTATGAGTCCAAGCTGTGCAGTGATACCCTATACCAAATACACTTAAAAAAAAAAAATCACATTTCTACATGGAGGCTCTTTTGTCTCCCAGCTCCAGACACAGAGCTCACCAGGCCCCTGACCATGTATAGGCCCCAGAACCTCTGAAATCTCACTTTCTGTAAAAACTATTGTTGTGTGTGTGAATAGATTTAATAAGAAAAAAAGATACTGGCTGTAACTTTGAAATATTCTAGTATTAAGCTAATAGCAGCCTGGACTGAGAGTTGATCTTTCAGAATGGCCACACTACAGAGGCTACTCCTTGTGTGGGGCAGAATGGAGCTATAACAAGGTTGTGGGCTTCAGGAAGTGGCAAGAGCTAAGAGCTTTGTAAGTGAAAAATCACTCAGTCTCATTATGCCATTTGGGTACAGCTTGCTTAGCAGCTTCTTCTCCAACATATAGGCACTAGTCGAAGGTGATGACTTTTTCACTTAAACAGCTGGAAACTATTTAAGGATATACAGGAAACCCTAAACTGAGAAGATTTTTATGGACACTGGGTATACTCTAGTATAAGTTTTAGGTTTAAGTGCTATGGAGTTGATACAAGCCTAACTTCCTTATAGAAACAGTTACAGAGAATGAAAGAAACCCAGTGGTGCCTGTAGCTAGCTCCAGATACTCAGGAAGCTGAGGCAGGAAGAACCACAGATTTGAGACCAACCTAGGAACCACAGTGATACCTTGTCTCAGAAATAAAAACAGAAAAAGATGAAAAGAATCCCTACAGTAACTGTATACTTAAACTCTTACCCAAAAATAGGAATGTGGAAAAGATAGTTTTAAGATATTCCTTGCATCCTCAGAACTACAGAGACCATAAACAATCCTGGGCACTCCAGATACAAAACATATTGAAACTTAATAGAAGATTAAGGGGCCAGGGAGATAGCTCAGCAGACTAAGTTCCTGACTCACAAGTACAGGGACCTGGTTTTGATCCCTGGTGCTATATACCATGCTGGCCCCAAGCCATGCTGGCCACCAAAACTGGGCATGATGGTGCACACTTGTAATCCAAGTGCTGGGGAGGCTGAGAGAAGAGGATCACTATGAGTCTAAGCCTCATGGTGAGACCCTATACTAAATAAGAAATAAAAGTGTAAAAACAAATAGAAGATTGAAGAGGAGTGATAAACTTTAGCAGTGACTTCTAAATATAAGAAATTAAAGTAGTTGTAGGAATACTGGGAATGGGAATTATTTCAAGATTTTCCCTGCAGTATCTATGCATTAAAAAAAGTCAAAACAAGCTAGGCATTGTGAAACATGCCTATAACCCTAGCATGTCAAAGCTGAAACAGGATCATGAGTTTGATGATAGACTGGATTAAAAAGGAGTTCAAGGCAAATCTGGACTACATAGTATAAACTTGTCTAAAAAGAAGAAAAAAGGGGTGTGGGGGGGCGGAAAGCTGGGCATAGTGGTACATACCTGTAATCCCAGTTACTCAGTAGGCAGGGAGGGAGGGAGGGAGGAAAAAAGGGAGGAAGGGAGGGGGGAGAGAGAGAGACAGACAGACAGACAGACAGAGAATAAATTTTTAAAAATGTAGCTCAGTGATTCCAGGGTTCAGTCCCTAGTACTACCAAAAAGAAATAAGAGTGGGGAATAGTTCCTCATTTAAAAATTAAAAAATATACTTGTACCTGCAACCCTAGCATTCTGGAAGGCTAAGTCAGTAGGACTGCAGTTTAAGCACAGACTGGTCAACTTTTAAAATGAAAAAAATCAAAGGGTTGGGGTGTAGCTCAGTTTTGAAAATATTTGTTTCACTCCCCTAGGACAGTAAAAATCAATCAGTGAATCAGTCAATCACCCAAATCAAGTAATAAAGTGGGATGAGTAGTGCTACATGTCTATAGTCCTAGCTACCTACAAGGCTAAGGCAGCAGGATCACAAGTTTGAGGCCAGTGTAGAAAGATTAGTAGAACACCGTCACAAAATAAAAAGGGCAAACAGATAGATAGATAGATAGATAGATAGATAGATAGATAGATAGATAGGAAGGGACAGGACAGGACAGGACAGGACAGACAGACAGGGCTCAGCAGCTCAGTGATACAGTGGTTACTGGTATGTGAGACCTCAGGCTTAATCTCCAGTACTGCAACATTAAAGAAAAAAAAAAGTAACAATTGTTAAAAATTAAAGAAAAACAATAAATATTGCAAGAATACCTTTTGACACAGGTGAGAACAGTGGCATACACCTGTAATATCAGCACAGAAGAGGCTGAGGCACAAGGATCACTATGAGTTTGAAGCCACCCTGGGCTACCTAGTGAGTTCAAGGCCAGCCTAAAATGCATAGTGAGACTTTGTCTCAAAAAAAACAAGAGACCTCTTGCTACAGAATGAAAATTTTAGTTTAATTTTTAATTTAACACAATTGAATTATTTAAAACCAAGAGAATACCATAATCAGAAGTGATGTACCTAATTTGCATATGTAGGGTACTAACACTGTTCAGCTGTTTTTTTGTTTTGTTTCTGTATTTTAGGGGAGGGTCTACAGGGTGTTCAGGGTCTCACTACTAGATCGTAGTGATCTGCCTGCTTACAGCCTTCCAAGAGCTGGGATTACAGGTGCACAACATGGCAGGCCCAGGGATCAAACCCTTGGCCCCTTAGCCTGCTTGCAGGTGCTTTAATCCACTGACCTATTTGGCTGGCCTTATTTAGCTGTTAATTAAATTTTATTACATTAAATACACATTTAGACACAATAGCATTATGTTAAAATTATTTCCCTAGTCTGCACTGTAGGAGATTAAACAGAAAGGTGGTACTAGTCTCTCTCCAGAAAATCACTAAGGACCATAGACTTTAAACCAAATGAGGAACCTATAGGCTGGTTTCAACCCATTGCCCCTCATATCTGTCTCCCATTAAGGTTGTGGGTCATTTTTGGCCTTGCTGTGTCAGTAGACGATTCAGGAAAGTCACCTTGGTTTTGAAAATGGAAGCTGGGTTTTCTTCCTTTACAGTCAACACCATCCCTCTGAGGGATGAAAATACCATCTTCCCAAAGAAAGGTGTTTTTAACAAGTATTTCCCATTAAAAATGGCACCCTCAGTGGAATTTCTTTTGTAACATGGAAAAAAGATTAAAAAGATAACTGAGATAGCTCAGGGTCTAAAGTGCCTGCTTGGGCAAGCTTAGGCCAATGTGTAGGGATCAAGTTCGATCCCTGGCATTGCATGTCACGCCTGCTCCACCCTCAGGGTGGGTTGAGCTGGCCACCAAAAAAAAAAAAAAAAAAAAAAAAAAAAAAAAAAAAAAAAAAAAAAAAAAAAAAAAAAAAAAAAAAAAAAAAAAACAGACAAAAAAAAAAAAAAAAAAAAACCCAAAAAACGAAAAACAGTGCCAACCATACGAGGTCCTCCTTCAGTGATGTCTGGAAAGAGAAAAAAGACAGGCCCGAAAAGTCTTCCAGAGGGACCTGAGGAACAAGCAACACAACAAGCACAACTCAGAGCCTCCCTTACCCCAATCATTTTTCCTAGCAAGTTCTGGAGATCTTAGGCTGTAGGTCTTAATTTAAGAGAAAAAGGCTGCCAGGAGGCACCATCTCAGTGACCCTGTAGATTGGTCTCACCCCCATACCTACCTCATCATCACTGTCCGAGGTCTCAGAGTCTGATGAAGCTGCAGGCTGACTCACAGGTGGCTCTTTGTCCTCAGAGTCACTGCGCTTCCGCTTTGCCAAGGACAGCAGCTCCTGATGGGGCAAAAATAGTAACATGAGCTTCATTCAACGATGAATAAAATATCCACTCTCCCTTGACCTTCACTCCATTTTCATACTTTCCACTGAAAAACACTGTCATGAACACACTGCCAGTATTTCTGGGTACTAAAAGTGTTTCAGTGTTCAATGTGATGGTTCATACCTGGTATCCCAGCCTAAGGTACAGACTCACAAACTCAAGGTCAGTCTGGCCAATTTAGCAAGATCCTGCCTCAAAATTTATTTATTTGTTTATTTATTTATTTATTTTTGTGCAGGGTTTCACTATGCAACTCAGACTTGTAGTGATCCTCCTAGTTTATCCTGTGCCAAAATTTAAACCTAAAGCATTTGGGAAGCTGAGGCAGGAGGATCAGTGCGAGTTTGAGACCAGCCTGGGCTACAAAAGTGAGCTCAAGGCCAGCCTGAACTGCATAGTGAGACCCTGTCTCAAAAAAAAAAAAAAAAAAAATTTAGACCTAAAGAGCCTGTGGATATATCTCAGGGATCTCAGTTCAATCCCAAGTACTGCTAAAAAGAAAAAGTTTCAAAAATCTGCCCCTTGCATCTGCATCTAGTTGGGGTGGTTTACACCCATAATCCAGATTACTGAAGCGCAGAGGCAGGAGAACTGCAAATTCGTGGCCACCCAGGGCAACTCAGCAAGACCTCCTCTCAAAATAAAAAAAAGGGATGGGGATGTAGTTCAGTGGCAGAGTTCTTGCCTAGCATCAGTGAGGCCCTGAGTTCACTCCTTAATTACCAAAAGAGAACAGAATTAAACTGAGGTTACTTTCAAACTCACTGACTCTAAATTACTAAAGTACTGACTTTCAGGACTGCTCAGAACCATGCTTATAAAAGTTAGTTAGTTCATTGTTTTAACTAGGACATAATTAATATTCCACGAATCTCTTATAATGTATTTCTTGGTAATTCCTTTTTTCCTGGGCTGTTCTGAAGAAGCTTACGAACTCTAAGTTTCTATGGCCAAGTAAGGTGGTGCACACCTGTAATCCCATCACCTGGGAGGCTGAGGCAGGAAGATTGTCATGAGTTTAAGGACAGTGCAGGCTACATAGCAAGTTCAAAGCTAGTCTGAGCTACAATGTGAGAACCTGCTTCAAAATACAAGTAACAAAAATTAACTAACCATAAGATTCTAAAGTATTTTTTATTTTCAACACTTAAGTCAGGACAAAAATTTGTCTATTTCTAGTGTTTAACTCATGGTCTGACAAAAAGCAGTAGATGTGCTGGCCATTATATCTATATGCTACTATAAAAGTCAACACTTCTTTTCTCCACCTCTCCTTCTCCTAGGAATTTAAATGACAGGGGGAAGGAAATGTGACAGTGAAAGAGTCATGGCTACCACCAGGGACCACTGTCACAAGAGTCCCTGTGTCTTATTTCTTCCTACTCAGTCTAGTAATTCAAAACTGCAACAGCTAGGCATGGTGGGGCATGCTGTAATCCCAGTACTCAAGCAGGGAAGGAAGGACTGCTGGGAGTATGAGGTCAGCCTGAGCTACACAAGGAGTTCAAGGCCAGCCTGAGCTACATAGCAAGATGCTGTCTCAAAACAAAAAACTGCAACAAATGGCTATTTCCTCTGCTCTCTGCTAACACTAATAATACTGGCCCGCAATTATGCTGTTCTCTCTAGCTGCCAAGCACTTTTCACAGGACCCGGCATTTACTTTTCCAAGCAACCTACCCTGCCATCTATAGATAGAGATATCAGAGACTGAAGAAGGCTGGGACTGGCCTAGGGACACAGCTGGCACAGGAAAGAGCCAAGATCTGCATCTGGACGGGTAGAATCCTGCCTCCTAATCTAGTCATTGTTTGCTAATCTAAAACAGTTTCTCCTTGTGCCAGAAGAGTATAGCTAATAAACACCAGCAGTAGCTCTTGGTGGTGCTAAGCAATCATAGGTCAAGTGACAAAATGGACTGTAAAATATATTGTTACAATGTATCTGTTTTTGTTTTTTTCCCAGTCTCTTATTTCAGGAACACCCTCCTTCCTGGGCCAGAATGAGAAAATGTCCTTCTCATATTAAACAGCTGACACCATTCTTCCTGAGCAGCCATGAAATGCTACTCTTCACCTTCCACTGGAAAGCTAGCACATCAGCTTGCTGGAAGCACAAGATTACTCTGTCCCATCACAACAGTAATCTCTGCAGACTAAGTGAGAATTGTAGCAATAATAGCTTTCTAGTTTTCAAAAACTTGAGCTACAACTTTCACACAGTATATCTTATCACTTTTAATGGATAGTTCAATGAGTTTGACAAATACATAGTTTAACTTCTACCACAAGACTCAAAACTGCTCTATACCACCCCCAGATTCCTTCACTCTCCCAATGTCCCCCCACCATTGGCAATTACCACCCTACTTCCTGTCACCGTACACCTGTTGCAGACTAAAAATCATAGCTTGTGGCCTTTTAGATCTGGCTTCTTTAGTCCCTGTATATATTTGAGATTAATACACACTGTAGTATGTGTTGTTAATAGCTTGTGCAGCTTTATTGATCAGTGGTGTTCTACTGTATAGATGAAGCATAGCCTTTACCCTCTTACTAGCTGGAAAAAACAGGTTGCTGATGACAGGTACGTGACACCATGCCTGTCCATAAACAGTCTTTTTCTTTGGTAAATGCCTGGGGATTGCTGGGAGTATCTGGAACTTGTGGATGGCTTTTACTATTACCTTTTTTCCTAGGCTACCTTAGTACAAATTTACCAACTTGAGGAAGACTGTTGCTGAGCAGTCTCTTCCTGACCATTCTTGGCTAACAAATGCTTTATGATCCATTGGAGGAACTCCAGTGGCTCAATTGGTTAGCATGTGATAATTACACAGCATCCACTGCAATACCAACTCCTTATCACAGATCTGGACATCCTCTTAAGAGTGGTTTGAATATGGCTTGTCCCCCTGAACTCACCCAGCAGTCTCATTTAATGGCAAATGACATCCACCTATAAACCTAGCACAAGAGGATCGCAAGAGTCCCATGAGCCAGGGATGTAGCCCAGTGGTACAGCACATGCCCCTGGCAAGCATGAGGTCCTAAGTTTGATTCCCAGGTCAAAAAACCAAAACACGGGCTAGCCAAATAGCTCAGCAGACTAAAATGCCTGCTTAGGCAGAGCGCAGCAGCCAGGGCTCAATCCCCCTGTGTGCTGTGCCAGCCCTGCCCCTAAGGCACACAGTGACTGAGACTGGGTGTGGTACCATGCACCTGTAATCCCAGTGCTTGGGAGGCTGAAAACAGGAGAATCACTTCAAGTCCAATCTCCATAGTGAGACCCTATAGACCCTGTACTAAATTCCAAAAAAGAAAAAAAAAAGTTTACTAGGCAAAATTAAAAAAAAAAGCCCAACACACACACACACACACACACACACACACACACACACACACACACACCCCAAGTGAGTATCCTATATAAGCAATTTCACAAGACCTTGTATTAAGTAAATAAATGTAAAATTAAATGGCTGTGGATGTATACAGTGGTAGAACACCCCTGGTTTTGATCTTCAGTACTGTTTTTTTTAAATGAATGAACGTGGTGATGCACACCTGTGATCTCAGCTCTCAGGAGAATGAAGCAGGAGGATTGCTGTGAGTTTGAGGCCAGCCTGGCCTACAGAGGAAGTTCAAGGACAGCCTAAACTATCTATAATGATCTTATTTCAAAAACAAAAAAGGTAAAAATGTAACCTGACTAAGGCATCTAGAGGAGGGGCTTAGAGGAAGCTGTTAAGATTATTAGGTTACTAGGGTTGAGTCCCCAAGATTGAACCCAGTGACTTCACAAGGAAATACGCATTTAAAGAGATGCACATGTGCCCTAACTATGATGTAACTGCCAGAACTTATGCCATATTATTGGACTTCAGGCCTCTAAAACTGTGAATTAAATATACTTTTTTTCTTTGGCTTTTTTTGAGACAGGGTCTCACTATGCAGTTCAGGCTGGCCTTGAACTCACTTTTGTAGCCCACTGATCCTCCTGCTCTACCTCAGCCTCCCAAGTGCTGGGATTACAGGTGTGCACCACCAAGCCCAGCTAAATATATTTTTCTCTTTATAAAAATATGCTACTTTAGCCGGGCGTGGTGGCTCACGCCTGTAATCCCAGCACTCGGGAGGCTGAGGCAGGAGGATTGGTGCGAGTTCAAGACCAGCCTGGGCTACAAAAGTGAGCTCAAGGCCAGCCT
>PVJA010020591.1:14284-29620 GCA_004027025.1 Myocastor coypus | reverse complement strand
TGCCTGGCTCTATGCCATGATTTTTAAAGACACATTTATTAAAAGTAAACTACTTGAGTGTTGATTTGTCAAGAGATTTTTTCCTCCACTCTCCCAGAGGTTAGAATTTTGTCTACAAATACAGCTGCAGCAACTAACACAATGATTGGCAGACAACATATATTCAGTAATATATTTACTGTATGACTGAACGAATATAATTTATATATATTTTTCCATTAATTTTCATAGTAAAACAAACTTTATCTGACTAGTTTATCTATGGAACATAGCCATTCTATATTCCTAAGTTAAATATGTTAAACTAAACATTTATCTTCTCTCCATGCTCAAATTTTGTGGAGGGTTTTTTTTTTTTGTATTTTAGCACAAGGTCTACAAGGCCTCATTATGTAGCTCAGACTCATAGTGATCCACCTGTGTTCAGCTTCCCAAGAGTTGGGATTAGAAGTGTGCACCACCATGCCCAGTCTCAGTCACATGAGTATGTGATTTTATAGTACTTCTTAATTCAAACTCCCCTCACTTAAACTCTTATAGGCTCAAGGAATGCCTTTAATCAATTCCCACTATGTAGTTATCAATATGTTTATCCTTAGTTATCTCAGCAGAATCAACTGGTCTTTGCCCATAAGAGCATCTCCAATGGTTTCTCTGACTGAATAGCTCTCTCTGTGCCTGAGACACAGAGATGCATGATCAGTCTCCTCTTGACAAGATTCCTTAGTAGCTTCTTTTCCTTCCATAACTCTGTAGTGTTTTATGATATTTGCTGAAGACAGAAGAAGCCTGTATGGGACTATTTCAGATACTACTACTTGTCTCTGGCTCTGGTCAAATACATATTTTGAAATTTCAACCTAGAGTGCCTGCATTGGCTTACCGCTCTTCTGCTCCACTTCCGGGGCAGGTCTACTGCTTGGCAGTCATTTCTCCTGTGATACACTTTCATTTTTAAAAAAAATTTAATTTTATTTTTTTTCTTGTTTCAGAATTTTTGTTTCTTTATTTATTTATTTTTATGGCTGGCTCAGCCTGCCCTGAGGGCAGGGTGGGCACAGCATGTGGTGCCGGGGATCGAACTGCAGTCCCTGCAGCTGCCTAAGCTTTCCTAAGCAGGCACTTTAGACCGCTGAGCCATCCTGCTGAGCCCCTACACTTTCATTGCCTCCATACGTTCTCAACTGATCTCATGAAGTACTTAGACCCTCATAATAATTCATGAACTTCGCAAATATCAGGATAAAATATGGAAAACGGCAGGAACTCAGTGAAAGATTCCTAAATTCTAATTGAATCTTATGCTGGTATTTATAATTTTTTCTCCTAATAGTTGAGGCTGATGTGTTTTAATGGAGAATTTATTCTCAAATCTTCTTCATATGAATTTCCTATAGGAGAAGCAGAAGTAAAGGTCCAGTTTCTCAGGGGGCTAGATCAACTTTCAGTTTCAGCAATCAACTTTTAATTTCAGTCCAAAAGAAGAAATAAATACTTCGAATCTGTCTTAGTCATGTGTGTGGCTATCATAAAATACCTTAGAATAGGTGATTTTTAGTGAGTGCAAAGTTCTTTTCTCCAGTTCCAAAGGCTGTGAATTCTAAAGTCAAAGTGCCAACCCTTGCTGAAGGTCCCCTTCTTGTATCATCTTATGGTGGAAAGCAGAAAACTACAGTGCAGAATGTTGGATTTTTGCATGGCAGAAGAGTAGCAGAGCAAGCTAGCTGAACACTGCATGAAAATCTCTTTCAAAGGCCTGCATCTCAGGCATGAGAGAAGAGCTTTCAGGGCCTAATAATCTCTTCAAGTCATGACATTAGCTACTAAATTTCAACTTTAAAATCTTGGTGGGGACATGTTCAAGTTATACTAGGGCATGGCAGTGTGAGCTGACTGACCAATGGGAAGAGCAGAAGCCTTGGTGGCAGGTCATGTGGGCCAGCTTCTGAGGGAACAGGGGAGTCAGGGAGGACAGAGGAACAGAAAGATGAAAGGAAACCTATGGGTGTGGACTCCAGTGAAAATAAAACAGGGATGTTTTATAAATAAATGGGGAAAAGGGTTTTATAGTGCCATGCCTATGGGGCTGAGAGAAGAAAAAGAGAAAATATGCTTTGTAATTTTAAATGACAATTTTCGGATAGAAATTTCTTATTGCTTTTTTTTTTTTTTTTTTTTTGCTTTACCATGGGCTTTTTAAAATGTTGTGCATACATGGGATTACATAACAGTGTGTGATGTTTCTGTTTTTTTTGTGTTTTGGTTTTTGTTTATTTCCTGTGATTTTGTTCTTAGTCATAGGTCTTAGCTCTGCTATTGAATAATAGATCAACAGAAAGCATGCCAAAGTTTTATTTTTGTAATGATTGCCAGGTCACTGTGCCCAGGATAGAAGAGAGTAAGGCTTTATTAAATGTGAGTCACTATGGTTCTTGGAATATAAGTACAAAGTCAGTGGAAAGAATGTACAATTGAGACAAACTGAATTGTGCTTCATTATATAAAATTATAAATTTGAAAGCAGTGTAATTTTAAATTTGAACTTCATAGATCCTCATTTTCGGAAGATGTTAGGAGCCTTTTAAGTTGGTGAGAGGAGGAAGAGGAGGTCTCCAGATCTTGCTTGAAATAGCTCTAAGTTGTGCTCTGCTCTAACAGTAGTGGTGGGGTTCCTTAAGGGCTGGGCTGCTCTGGCGCAACTTCAGTGAAACAGACTTTTCATCCATGGTACAAACTTTTTCTCCTGGAAACTGAATATGTTCTCAGGAAAACCGAAAGAAAGAGAGTGAACGAATAACCTTGAGTCATAGCTTAAATATATTACTAATATGGTGCTGGGACTTACATCCTCAGAGGCTGAGAAATACTTTTACCAAATCACCACACACAGGCTCAGTTATGGCGGAGATGTCTGCACAGGAAGCCAAAACACTTCTTCTAAGTGTGTGGTGGGTACGTAATGGCTGGGACTTGGAAAACTAATTTATGACCAGGTACTGATGATGGACAGTGCTGTACCTAAATGCCAAGAGGGAAACAGCCCCAACACTGAATTCCCCATCAAGAACGCAAAATGATCTTCAGTGTGTGAACAGGACAAACAGTGTACAAGCGAAACCATTTGTAGTGATTGATACATCGTATCAACTTGGCCGGATGACTCAGCAGCCCGTTCCCTGTTGGTGGGAGCCCCGCCCTGGGGTACAACTGGTTCTTCCCTGGCGTGTGACTAGGGCCTGCCTAGGATATAATTGGCTCCTCCCTAGAGCGGGTTCAAGGGCCCATCCAGGGGTATGACTGGTTCCACCCTAGGGCACAATGGGCCCATGTTAGAATGACTGAGCACAGAGACTTTTTTTTTTTTTTTAAAGAATTCTTTCATTTTATTTATTATTTTTATTCTTGTTTCAGAACCCTTGTTTGTCTATTCACTCATTTTTATGGCCGGCCCAGCCCGCCCCGAAGGCAGGGCTGGCGCAGCATGCGGTGCCTCGGTCCCTGAAGCGGCCCAAGCTTCCCCAAGCAGGTGCTCCAGACCACTGAGCCATCCTGCCGGGCCCCACAAAGAGACTTAGGAAGGAGTCAAAATTTCACTTCATCGGAAAAGCTTCCCTCTTTGCATTCAGCCAGGACTTCATCGTCTGGCTTGTAGCACAGACTCTTCAGCCTCCAGCTTGGATCTTCTGCCATCCATTTCAGACTCTTCAGCGTCCATCACAGACACTTCAGTCTTCCAGTGCAGACCCATCAGCCGATGGATAAGAGACTTACACAGAGTGCTGCAGTGAAGTTCAGACCTTGGGACTGAATTCTCCAGTCTGGAGCATGCAGACGATCTCTGCACACTTCCTAATCAGACTCTGTGGCTGACTATTTTAAGCCAATCTTATAATTCCTTATAGATTGTATATTTTGTGTTAATATCCATTCCTTACATCGGTTCTCTTTCTCTAAGTAAAATCCTGACCAGTACACCATTGGAGCAAATTTTGTAATTCAATCCAGAGAGATCCTGGAATTGTTCCTGTAAGCAAAGCTAATGGAGGACTAAAAATAGAAAGAGGATTCTACATTAGTACTTTCTAAACAAAGCAAATTAACAGAGCTATACAGAGTGTCAGGCAAAAAGACTTGGACAGCGAGATTTTGTAGGAAATTAGGTCTATTTTACTGAGACTTTCTCTCACTAAAAGGTCTATGCATGAACAATAACAAAGCTCTCTCATGCCCATAGAGGGTATTCTCCTGAAAATATCCCTGAACTCAAAGTTGGGGTTAAATGTTGGAACTTATTTCCAGTGTTGAATAGTTGCATCATATTTCTATTTACACTGAATAATTTAACAGAGCTAAATAATTGTGCTCAGGCTGTCTGCAATTTTGACATTTAGACATAGGTCTGATCAGTTAGGACCATGATAAATCACTAGTAACAGTTTTAGGAATTTTGTTTATGACAAGTACAAAATTATTTTTCACCTTTCCAAAGTGAAAGACTTCTACAAGAAGAAAATTAAAATTTTCCACCAACATTTCTAATCTGCTGGAAACTGTGTTTGCCTAAATGCAAAGATTGGAAGGACCATGCTTCTCATGGATTTTCCAAAGTAGAGCTGTAGATGAGCTCCCTAGAGAAGAGGGGTTTAAGGAAGGTGGAAGGACTGTACCCTCTGCCATTCTCCCATGCCAAACTTCTGGTCTTCCATGGTAGCAAATCATGAAACCCTGCCAGGGACAAAAATGAGAATGAAAACATGTTTGGAGCCTTGCCTCTGGGGTGAGGCATGAGCTGAATCATGAGGGAGGAATGGGTAGGAGTTTATTCCAAAGAAGATAGTGTAGGGAAAAACATGGAATAAAAGTTTTAGGTAGCAAGAAATTAAAGTATACACAAGGGGTAATTGAAAACTATGTTGAACAGTTAAATTGCACAATATATAATGATAAAAACCATAAAGACATAGTGGTATAAGTGTTCTATTGTACAATTATTGGTCTGGTGCCAAAAGAAACAAGGAGAAGACCCAATGAATGTAGCTTCAGAGGACTCATCAAGATTTCTCATCCTCAGTGAGCCCAGAGCCTCAGAAGGCTCTTCTTATTTAGCATTAAAAAAATGGCTAAGGAGTATACGTCACTACTTTAATAGACACAGCATATTCCAGATATGTCCAGACACGTAGCTCGCACAAATGCTAACAAATAGTATTTTAGCAGGGGAGGAGGCAACCATTGGTGTCACGTAGCAGATAAGCAAAGAACAGGGCACCCATACGATGAGCCGCCATCCACAACGCTGAGCCCCAGCTTTCTGGGAATCTCAGGCAGCAGAAGGCAGCCCTCCCTGGGCTCTCTCTATAATTCACCACTTCTAGGGACACCAAATGGTCTTCAATCTTATCTCTGTGTTACTACAGTGTTCAAAGAAGGATGCGTATTTGAGGGATTAAGGTAATGTTTAATTGGGATAATTTTTTTTTACTTTAACATTTTTTAAACCCTTATGATCAAAAACTTATTTAGCATAAATAAATTGGTCACAGTTCTGCATCATCCCTCCTGCAACCTATAGGTATTGCTTATGACTCTCTTGGAAAGTTGTTCTTGTACTTCCTTGGTGAGTACCTATTTAGCTCCTGTGTAGGAAAGTGCAAATGTAAAAGACAATTTCTTGCCCATAAATTTATTCTTAAAAATGTTATGTGAGAACAATGCATCCTTGGCCTGTGTTATCTTTTGAACCACTGGGGCCATCATCACATGATTCCTAGAATGTGATTTGTCTTTTTGAATTATGTTCCCTTCCCCTGCACCCTTCCACAAGTGAGAAATGCAGGCTTGGGACCAGGCAGGAAAGAAGAGCAGCTGACGCAGACAAGTAATGGGCATTGCTTTTGCAGAGTAAGGGATCACTCAGGAGAACAAATAGCATCACATGGGCGCAGATAACTCCATGGGAAAAGATCAAAAAGAGCAGGTTCAGACTGCCATTGTGAAAGCCCTCAGAGTGAGATAATGGTAGTAGTGTGCGACATGGACTGGGGTGCCAGCCGTGGGGAACACATGGCCAAGAGACTGCTCTCACTGCTACTGCCCTTAGGTGCTACAGACAAAAAGAAAAAAAAAAATCACTGTAGTAGAAAACAGATGTATGAGAATCAACATACCATTCAAGCCCAAATGTTCACAGGGGACTATCGTTAGCATCCAGTTTTCAAATCATCTAACATTCAACAGAAAGACAAGTCAACCAGAGCACCCCACCAAACGTATCAGCATCCTTCTTGTAGGCCCTTTTCATGCAGTAAAGTCAAACAAGTAGTATACAATGGAGTTTACTGGTAAATGTAAACTGGTAATTGCTTGTGGAACACCTTTAATGCTATGCTCAGAAGCTTAAATTTCATCTATAAGTTGATGATGCCAATGTATTACATGTTTATAAAATGAATATTAGTAAATGAAATGAAAATATCTTTGGAAACACTGGCTTTACTATAGAATTCTGATGTTATTATTGGAACTTTTTTTTTTTGTGGGACCAGGGTTTGAACTCACGACCTTGTACTTGCCCAGCAGGCACTTGTGCCTCAGAGCTATCTCCCCAGCCCCTGGAACTTTTGAAATAAGCTGAATGTACTTTTATGGATTTGTATTTTTTTTAGATCACCCATGAAATCTTTTATCATTTTATAAAATAAATTTCCCAATTAGTACAACACAGGTGCATTTGTTTTGGAAAAGCTTCAGTGGATATCAGAGGCATTACAAGAGTTTCATAAAACAAACTAAAACAATGGGGGAATTTTTTTTTTTTTTTTTTTTTTGGTATTTTCTTTTTAGTACAAGGAACTGAACTCAGGACCTTGTAAAAATTTTTATGTTTGAAGAGTTACTATGCTAAGAAAAATGTATGGTAATGAAGATGGAAGAAGAAAGGAAAGACCATGAACCAAAGTGAAGCGGTGGAGGGCTGGCCACATAGCTTAGCGGGTTAAAGCACCTGCGAGCGGGCACAGGGGCTGGAGTTTGATCCTGCAGCCTGCCATGCCAGCCCTGCATCCAGTGTATTCTATTCCTGCATTCTGTGTGCGATTCTTGTGTTTAAGAGTATGTATTCTGCATTAAACATTGTTTTTAAACAAAAGCCAACCATTTCATCTTGGACTCAATATGTTTCACTGCTTCAGGGAAAACTGGCCATGTTAGACCTACAGGTTCTGATGTGATGAGTCCTCAAACTACTTCCAAGCGCAATTTTTGACTATATATGCATATTGTCCTTTGATCACAATTTCAGTATCTTTTCAGCGCAAGTTACAACTATACTCACAGGACCAAAAGCATATGTTTTTAAGAAGAATTTAAAAAATAAAAAGAAGAGCCCGCCAAATAGCTCAGCAGATTAAAATGCCTGCAAGCAGGCTCAGGGGTCAGTGGTTTAATCCCTGGGCTTTCTGTACCAGCCCCACCACCAATGTGTGCTGAGATGGCAATTGAGACTGAATGTGGTGGCGCATGCGTGCCTGTAATCCCGGCTCTCAGGAGGCTGTACACAGGCAGATCACTTCACATCCAATTTAGTAGGAAGACCCTGAGCACCCTGGAGACCCTTTCCCCTTCTTTCCTTTCTTTTCTCCCTTCCCCCATACCAGTTGTTCTTTCCTTTTGAGTAAGTAATGGACATTTTGTATTACATTTACTGTTTCAATTTTTTACACTAGGAAAACAATATGATGTTGATGTGATGCACACATGTGGATCTGACTTATTTCACTTTTGGTTATGGTCTATATTTGCACCCATTTATCTCCGGTTTATCTTTTTTGTTTATTTATTTATTTTTATGGCCGGCTCAGCCTGCCCTGAGGGCAGGGCTGGCGCAGCATGTGGTGCCGGGGATTGAACTGCAGTCCCTGCAGCCACCTAAGCTTTCCTAAGCCGGGGCTTTAGACCACTGAGCCATCCTGCCGGGCCCTACAGGTTTATCTTTTAATGCTCTAAACTTACTCATTGATGATATGGCTTTGACAACACATCAATGTGTTGTGTCCCTTTTTTTCTTTTTTTTTTTTGTCTTTTTGAGACAGGGTCTTGCTGTACAGTTCAGGCTGGCCTTGAGCTCAGTTTTGTAGCCCAGGCTGATCTCGAACTCTCACCGATCCTCCTGCCTCAGCCTCCCGAGTGCTGGGATTACAGGTGTGCGCTACCACACCCAGCTGTTGTGTCTTTTTTTTTTCTTTGCGGGACCAGGGTTCAAACTCACGACCTTGCACTTGCCAGGCAGGCACTTGTACCTCGGAGCTATCTCCCCAGCCCCTGTTATGTCCTTTTTAAAGGATGAAGAGTCTGGATAATCTCTGGGCAAAAATAGAAGCACTGTATGCATTAGAAACTGAAGGAAATAAAATGTTATTGATTTTCTTACAAGATTGAGTTTGTTCATTTTGGGATAATGCCATAACAATTCACAGAAATAAACTCGCCAATTCTGACACAATATGAGAAGAGCAGGAGATAAATAAAAATCTTATCAGTTTTAGAAATTTTAATCTCTAATGATCACTAATCCTGGGCCAGAAGATTCCTAATATCTGCTAAGGCCCAGACAATAGAATATCTATTGTAAGGAAAGGTAAATGTTCAAATCTTAAAGATTGAGGGCTCTGGTTCTAAACAAATTCCAACTGATCCAGGAACTTCGGAGCACTGTTCTGCTCTTCTCAGTCGGAGAACAGGGAGTTCAGCTGTTGAGTTTAACAACATCAGCTGTAGTTATCCTCACGGTTCCCATATGGGTTAGTCTTTTAGGGTTGCTATAACACAATATCATAGACTAATAAGTGACTGAAGGCTATTTACCCTGGTTCTGGACGGGACATAGTGTAAGGTAAGGGTCCTGGTTGATTTGGTGTCAAGTGAGGGTCCATTTCTTTTCTTTTCTTTCTTGTTTCAGAACTTTTGTTTGTTTGTTTACTTATTTATTTATTTTTATGGGCAGCTCAGCCTGCCCTGAGAGCAGGGCTGGTGCAGCATGTGGTGCTGGGAATGAACCACGGTCCCTGCAGCCTAAGCTTTCCTAAGTAGACGCTTTAGACCACTGAGCCATCCTGCTGGGCCCAAAGGGGGTCCATTTCTTGGGTCATAGATTGTGTCTTTTCTTTGTGTTTTGAAATGTCTGCAGGGCCATTAGTTACAGAGGTGAAAATCTTCACAACTTAGTCACTGTGAAACAATATATTCTCCCTCCTAATGCCATTGCCTCCAGGGTTAGGATTTTAACATGAGTGGTGGGAGCACAAATATTTGAACCACATTATCAGGTTTATGTTTGGAACACATAATACTCATCATTTACAGAATGTGAATCTTTATCCCTGACCCATGGAGCTTATTCCACTCAAATGCTAAATTAAAAGCAGTCAGAAGTTCTTCAAAAAGTTCCCTCAGGCTATTAGTACCCTTACAAACAAACTAAAAGGTGCAGTGGCTGGTAGTCTTGTTACATTCACATTCAAGTTTTTGGATAGCCTGATTTAAGGTATAATCACAAGCTCAATCATATTTGATTAGCATTAATGTTCATTACTTATATCATTTCTTTATTGCAGTTATTATGTTTTTTCTTCTTTTATTACTTTTAATAAGAAATAACATTGAGATAGTATCAAAACATTTTAGTAGATAGCCACAATAATTGATACAATGCATATTGTTGTCTTTATAGTAGTTATTCAGAGTATAAGATGCAGACATGACAACTTTTATAAACACTATTGGTACAAATATTTCTTCTTACTGAACTAAGAGAAAGTAGTTACATACAAGGATCAGTATTGCATAATAGTAGTGGGTTATTGGCAGAACTGGCAATGTCAGAAGCTCTTGACTTGGGCCTTTTACAGCTCAGTATATTAATCTGGCTTTACTTTTTTTGCCTTGTGGTTATACTTTTCTGCTGGGTGACTAGGTCCAACTTAAAGCAAGACCTATATAACAAAACATGTAATTTTCATATTTCACAAGGCCAGTCAAATCCTCTCAGAATTTACCTTGAAACCATGTACAGTGCTTTGTAGAACTGTTGTCAATGTCAGCCATCCAGATGAGTCATGGCCATTGCTTGACCAGTTTGCTCTCTGTGAAAGCCTGAGAGAATGTTTTATCTCTATGTGACTCTCCTTGGACATATTATACATCATAAATCCCTTTCCTTTGTGGCCCCATTATCTCCTTGAACAGAAAATTTGGGACACCACTGAGTTACAAAATGTTACAGTCCAGTTTTTCTTATGTCCTGAGTCCTCACTGACCTAGAGGGGCTAGGGCCAAAATATTGGCTATCCTTGTAGTCCTTTTCCTCTAATTTTTGGTTTGTAAACTTAGATTATTAACCCTCCAGAAGAGAAGCTTAGTGATACTATAACTGTACTACATAGATATTTGAACTTTCTAAATATTAAATGCCTTAGACTTAACATGGAACCTTTATTTTCCATTAATCATTGATATTCTAATAAATCCATATAGAATGTGATTTTAAAAACTGTTATTCTTTTTTACACAGAAATTTAGAAATCTAAGCATATGCAAAATTTTAGCAAGTCTATACTATGGCAATTTTCCTTGTCTCATTTTCTCTTTAAACTTCTTGTTTTCTTTTGAAACAAACATTTACTTGAGAAAGAGTATACCAATGATTGAAATTACATTAGAAGCAGCATACATCTAGAAGACCACAATGACAAGCTTTCCAAGCATGCTTTTAGTCTTACATGTTGCAAATCTGAGTGTCAAACACCTGTGGGAGAGTCTTAAGACCATAGTCTAATTCATCCTGTGTACATAAGTGCATGCTTTTTCCCCTGCAAAGTTTCCTAACTTTTCTGCTGCTGTCTCTTCATTGTTTAATCCTTAAGTTCTTGATTTCCATTCAGGTGTGTTATGACTGTCCCTTTTCATTTCTACTTTTGTGTTCTTACACTAGGGAGACTATATGATATCTACACATGTAGATCTGGTTTATTTTACTTATGAATATATTTCAAGATACATCCACTTATATATGAAGTCTTCCAGTTTATCATCTTTTACAGCTGAATAGTAATTCCATTGTATAAAATCATCACATCTTTTTGAACCAATCTTCAGGTGATAGGCATTTTGGTAGTTTCCATGATTTGGTTATCACAAACTGTGGTGCAATAAACATAGGTGCACAAACATCACTATGATATGATGTTTGCAGTTCTGGGAAAATCTCCAGTAGGGGGATAGCCAGATTGAATGGGATTTACAGTCCCAGTTTTTTAAGGGGTCTCCACACTGATTTCCATAATGGTTGCACCAGTCTGCATTCCCACCAGCAATGGAGAAGGGTTCTTTTTCCCCATAGCCTCTCCAACATTTGTTGTTGTTGCTGATTTTTTTATGGTAGCCATTCTTTGTCGGGTGAGATGGTATCTAAGTGTTGTTTCAGTTTGCATTTCATGGATGGCTGGTGATGTGGAGCATTTTTCCATATATTTATTAGCTTGATGTATTTTTTTTTCATGTATTTCTTCCTCTGAGAAGTATGTATTCATCACAAATGCCCATTTCTAGATTGGATCTTTAAATTTTGGGGGCCTAATGTTTGTTAGTTCTTTATAAATTCTAGATAGAAGACTTTTGCCTGAATAATTATTAGGTAAATTTTTTCAAAAGTTGTGGGTTGTCTTTTCACTCTTTTGGTAATTTCTTTTGATGTGTGAAATCTTCTCAGCAAGTGCAGATACCAGTTGTTGATTCTTTCCAGTGTTACATGTGCATTTTGATTTTTGTCCAAGAATTGTTTGCCTACCCGTATATCTTTAAGATTTCTTTCTACATTCTCTTCCTTGACATTTAGTGTTTCTGTTTTAATATTTAGATCTTTAATCCATTTTGAATTTAGTTTAGTGCATGAAGATAGAGTTGGATCTAGTTTTAGTTTTTTGACATGTAGAGAGCCAGTTTTTCCAGCACCACTTGTTAAAGATGCTATGTTTCTTCCAATAAACATGTGGAAAGTGGCTGAGTGTGTTTATATTTGTTTCTGAATCATCTAATCTATTCCGTTGATCCTCATGTCTTTTTTTTTTTTTGCCAATATCATGCTAATTTTATCACTGTGGCTTTGTATTATAATTTTAGTTCAGGAATTTTAATGCTGCCTGCCTTACTTTTGCTGCCCAGGATTGTCTTTGCTATTCTAGGTCTTTTCTGGCTCCAAATAAATTTTAGGAATGCCTTCTCCAGGTTTGTGAGGTATGTTGATGGTATTTTGATAGGGATTGCATTAAATCTGTATAACAATTTAGGAAGTATGGCCATCTTCACAATGTTGGTTCTTTCTATCCAGGAGTAGGTAATATTTTTCCATTTTCTGAAATGCTGTACAATCTCTTTTTTCAAAGTATTATACTTTTCATTGAAAAGGACATTTACTTTTTTACTTAGGTTAATTCCTAAGTATTTCATCTTCCATGGTGCTATTGTAAAAGGTATTGGGTTTCTAAAAATTTTTTTTTCTTGTTTCAGAACTTTTGTTTGTTTATCTATTTTATTTTTATGGCCAGCTCAGCCTGCCCTAAGGGCAGGGCTGGCACAGCATGTGGTACCAGGGATCAAACCGCGGTCCCTGCAGCCGCCTAAGCTTTCCTAAGCAGGTGCTTTAGACCACTGAGTCATCCTGCCGGGCCCGTAAAAGATATTGTTTATCTAATTTCCCTCTCAGTGGGTTTGTTATCTGTGTAGAGGAATGCTATTGCCTTTTGTGTTTTGACTTTGTATCTTGCTAGGCTACTGAATTTGTGTATTAATTCTAGTAGCTTCTTGGTGGAGTGTTTTGGGTCTTCCAAGTAGATTATCATGTCATCTGCAAATACTGATAGTTTAACTTCTTCTTTACCTATTCTTATTCCTTTTATTCCTCTCTTGTCTAATGGCTGTAGCTAATGATTCAAGAACTATATTTTATGTGAGAGGTGATAGAGGACATCTTCATCCTCTACCAAATCTCAGAGTAAAAGACTTCCGTTTTTCACCATTTAGAATTATGTTAGCGCTCTTCCTTTTGCGGCCATTGCTGGAGTTGCACCGGGTTGTGTGAGGACACTATAAAGGTCAGGAGATCGGCAAAGTAGTCCAGGTTTACAGGAAGAAGTATGTTATCTACATTGAACAGGTGCAGCGGGAAAAGGCAAACAGCACAACTGTCCACGTGGGCATTCACCCCAGTAAGGTGGTCATCACCAGACTTAAACTAGACAAAGACCAAAAAAAGATCCTGGAACGGAAAGCCAAGTCTCGCCAAGTTGGAAAGGAAAAGGGCAAATACAAGGAAGAAACGATTGAGAAGATGCAGGAATAAAGAGCTCAGCTCCTGTGTGCAACTTTTAATTAAAAACTGCTCAAATGAAAAAAAAAAAAAAGAATTATGTTAGCCATCAGATTCTCATAAATGGTTTTTATCAGACTGAGGTAGAGGCCCTCTACTCCAATTTGTTGTAGGACTTTCAACATGCATGCAGAGACCGTGGTTCGATCCCCGGTACCACATGCTGCACCAGCCCTGCTCTGAGGGCAGGCTGAGCCGGCCATAAAATTAAATAAGTAAACAAACAAAAGTTCTGAAACAAGGAAAAAAACATGATAATACTACCATTAAAAAAAAAGAATCTGTTAAAAAAATCGAGGCACATTCATTCAGTAATAACTAGTGTATTAGGGAAGAAGATAATCTCATGTGAACTGAACTGAGCTTTCAGCTGTGCAGAGGTAAAAGGAAAATGGTAAGTCCCTAGCTAACCTTATCAAAAAGAGAGAAGGAAATCTCAAATTCCAGCAATAAGGAATGATAAGGATGAAATTACTACAGACCCAGTGGAATAGGTTAGAAGATGCAGAAGCAAATACAAACACACTCAGCCACCTTATTTTTGAGAAAGGGGCCATGCACGTTCACTGGAAGGAAGATAGCCTTTTTAACAAATGGTGCTGGAAAAACTGGCTCTCTATATCCAAAAAACTAAAACTGGACCCTAGTCTATCACCATGCACTAAAGTCAAAATGGATTAAAGATCTAAATATTAAAAGAGAAACATTAAATCTCGTGGAAGAGACAGTGTGAGGAAATCTTGAAGACATCGGAGTAGACAAAGAGTTCATGGACAAAAATCAAAATGTACGTTTAACACTTCAAAGAATCAACAACTGGGACATCCTGTGGCTAAGAAGTTTTTGCACATCACAGGAAATTACCAACAGAGTGAAAAGACAGCCCACAAATTTCGAAAAGATTTTCACTAACAAGTACTCAGACAGAGGTCTTCTATCTAGAATCTACAAAGAACTAAAAACCATTAGGGTCCCAAAATTCAAAGACCCAATCCAGAAATGGGCATCTATGATGAACATAGACTTCTCAGAGGAAGAAATTCAGCAAGCCTGAATGAAGAAATGCTCCACACCACTAGCCGTTCTCGAAATGCAAATCAGAACACTTAGATACCATCTCACCTCAGAAAGAATGGCTACCATAAAGAAATCAATCAACAACAAATGCTGGAGAGGCTGTGGGGGAAAATGAACCCTTCTCCACTGCTGGTGGGAATGCAGATTGGTGCAACCATTACGGAAAGCAGTGTGGAGGATTCTTAAAAAAATAGAACTGGAAATCCCATTCAATCCAGCTATCCCACTATGGGGAATTTTCCCAGAAGAACTGAAAACATCATACCATAGCGATATCTATACACCTATCTTTATAGCAGCTCAATTTGTAATAGCTAAATCTTGGAAACAACCAAAATGCCCATCATTTGAAGAATGGTTGAAGAAAATGTGGTATTTTTATACAATGGAATATTACTCAGCTATAAAGAATGATAAGCTGGAAGACTTCATATATAAATGGATGTATGTTGAACATATATTCATTAGTGAAATAAACCAGACCTACATGTGCAAACATCATATAGTCTCCCTAGTGTCAAAACTCTAAAGAAGAAATAAAAACTTAAGGGCATAACACAGCTGAATATGTTATAGATTAAACAATGAAGTGACTGGAAGCAGATAAGAGAGGAAACATAGCAGGAGCAAAACCATGCACTTATGTACACAGGATGAATCAGATGTTGGTCCTAAGAACCTTCAAAAGAATCATCACATTGATCATAGCACCATGTAACACTAAAACTATGCTTGGAATGCATGTCATTCTTGTCTTTTTGATGTGTACTGCTTCCAGTGTAAACTTAGTTACTGTTATACTCTCTCTCAAATAAATGGTTGGTTAACAAACAAACAAA
>PVJA010020591.1:0-14184 GCA_004027025.1 Myocastor coypus | reverse complement strand
GGTCTGTAAGGACTCAGGACATAAGAGAACCTGTGATGTAATATCCTATAACTCAGAGGTTTCCCAAATTTTCTGGTGAAGATTATGGGACCTCAGAGGAAAGGGATAAATAAACTATAGTGCGTCTAAGGAGAGTCACCCAGAGAAAAATATTCTCTCAGGCTTTCACAGAAAGCAAAATGGTCAAGCAATGGCCGTGACTCGTCCCAAAGGCTGACACTGACAACAGTTCTACAAAGCACTGTACATGGTTCCAAAGTTATTCCTGAGGGGATTTGACCTTGCAAGACACAAAAGATGAATATTTTGTTGTACAGGTCTTGTTTTAACTTGCTCTTGGTCACCCAGGTGAAAGCTTAATTACAAGGCATGAAACACAGAGGTAGATTGGTGTGATGAGATGTAGGAGGCTTGGATCAATAGCCTCCAACGTTGCCAGTTTTACAGGTGTCCCACTGCAATTGTGGAAGATTGGACTGTGTATGCATCTGCTTCCTCTTAGTTCAAAGAGAAGAATTTGTTTTCTTTCCTTACCAATACCAATTGGAAGGTGTGTCATACCCACACCTCATGCTTTGTATTTCTATTGTGAGGACAATATGCAGTGTGTCAATTGTTAGAAAAATTAATGTTTCTTGAAAGTGTTAATGCTTAATTGTTTGATCACTCTTATATACCTATACCTATTAATCTAAATTGATCCGATGATGAAAATATGTAGTATAACCATTGTTAAATTTTTCTAGTTTTGAAATTCAAAAAGAAAAAAAATAAGTACCTACTATCTGCAGGGATAGTAGAGTAAACGCAAAAAAAAATGTTATTTGTAGTTCTACATGCTTCAGTCACTTGACTGACATATTGTTTTCCCATATTTGGGAAGTTTTCTGCTAATACTTCTGCTCGTATTCTTTTTATATCTTTCGAGTTAACTCTTTCTTGTTGATGCCAATTAATCTCACGTTGTTCATGTTTGCATCGTTTTGTTGATGTTGAATGATTTTTTTTTTCCTGCATCCTAGTTATTTTTAAGAGACCTTTTCTTACCTTTTCACTAGCTGCAACAGTGTCTTCAAGATCTGAAACTCTGTCTTCACGTTCGTTAACATGGCATTGCCAGCTTGTCATTGAGTTTTTAAGCTCCTTTGTATCTGCTTGAGTCTGTTTCATGTGAACTATTTGTTTCCTATATTGCCCATTCAAGGAGTCAAAAGTTTTTCTAATCGCCTCCAACTTTTTATCAGCATCTTCTTCAAAAGCAGTTATTAATTCTTTCGTTATGGTTATCCTTTCTTTTTTTACTTCAGAAAAGTTTTCTGAGCTGATTTCCTCCCTACCATTCTGCAGTTGTCTCTTTATTTCATATACTCTTAGTTCAGAGAATTCTTTTTTGCTTCAGAGATTATTTCTGATTTGATTTCCTCTATACCTATTTGCAGCTGTTTCTTTACTTCAGATGCTGTCAATTCAGATACTTCAGCTGTGTGATTCCTATTTTCTTCTATGTTAGTGCAAAAATGCACCCCCTGGAGCCACTGTAGTCATCAGGGGATGCCTTCTCAGATGAATTCATAGCTGAACGTGTTGTGAGAACACGTGGCTGGTGGTGTGACATGAAATGCTGCCATTCCTTTTCTTGTCAAAAAATAAAGCAGGCCAGGGAGATAGCATGGTGATCTAAGCAATGGCTGGCAAGTGCAAGGATCGGGGTGCTATCCCCAGTACTGGATGTTGTACTGGCCCATACTGAGCCAGCCTCTCAAACTGAGTGTGAGTCTAACTGGATAGCAAGACCTTGTATCAAATAAATAAACATAATAAAACAAAATTTTATAGAAAAATAATAAAAGAATGACAAAAGTCCACACAACGTGTCATTATTTTCTTTCTTTATGTATTAAGTACAGGGTCTATAAGGTCTCACTACACAGATAGGACTCATAATGATCCTTCTATTTTCAGCCTACCAATCCCTAGGATTAGAGACATGCACCACCACATCCAGTCTCAGAACACCCTGAAGGCAGGGCTGGCACAGTAGGCCTGGGATTGAACCCCTGGGCCCTGCATCTGTCTAAGCAGGTGCTTTAATCTGCTAAGCTATCTGACTGAACCATGTGTCATTATTTGCAAAGCAGCTATTCATAGTGCAAGGCATAAACAAAAAAGATTCCCTCTCACAGAGATAGATAACAACACAAAATTTCCTTTTCAATTAGCTCAGAGATACAAGTAGTATAAATAAAACCAATTAACAAACATTTTTAAATAACTTTGAAAGTGCAGAATAGATGAGCTGGGGAATTATTTTAGTTTCTACTTCCTTTTTTTTTTTTTTATGGCCAGCTCAGCCTGCCCTGGGGGCGAGGCTGGTGCCGCATGTGGTGCTGTAGATTGAACCGCGGTCCCTGCCACTGCCTAAACGTTCCTAAGCAGGTGCTTTAGACCACTGAGCCATCCTGCCAGACCCACCTATTTATTTTCTATTCTTCACTTTGTATATTTTGGGTTTCTCACATAAACTATGTGATAGTTAAGCTCTATGTCTTTATTTTTTACATTTTAAGTATGTATTTATATCAGTACATATTTGTATGATGGAATCTTTATCCTGGGGAATTCGTACATGTACATAAGGCATCTTTTTTTCTTTAAAATTTTATTTTATTTTATTTATTTATTTTTTTCTTGTTTCAGAATCTTTGTTTATTCATGCATTTTTATGGCCAGCTCAGCCCGCCCCGAGGGCAGGGCTGATGCAGCATGTGGTGCTGGGGTTCGAACCGAGGTCCCTGTAGCCACCTAAGCTTTCCCAAGCAGGTGCTTTAGACCACTGAGCCATCCCGCCGGGCCCCCATAAGGCATCTTAATTGTCTTTTATCCCTTGCCTTTCCAGTTCCTCCCTCCTACCAATCCCCTTTCCATTTGATGCAATTTGACTTCCATCTTTTTCTTCTATTCATTGTTTTTATTTTTCTTTCTTTCCCTTCTCGATCTCTTATACCTTTTCTCATTATCAGATTTATTTCACTTACTATTATGTACCCATACTGTAGCCATTAATCTATGAATGTCTCAAGTTTATCTTTTCTTGTGCCAGGGTAGGACTCTTTTGGGTATAAATACCACATTTTCCTTATTTCTTTACAGTGTTTCTAAGATCTAGCTATCATGATGTTATAAAAATGGTCATGCATATATCCATGTCACATAATCACTTTGATTCTTTTTGGAAAATACCTAGAAGGGAGACATCTAGGTCAAATGAAATTTCTATTGTTCATTTTCTTTTCTTTTTTTTTTTTTTTTTTTCTAGTTTCAGAACCTTTGTTTATTTATTCACTCATTTTCATGGCCGGCTCAGCCCGCCCAGACGGCAGGGCTGGCGCAGCATGTGGTGCCGGGGATCAAACCGCGGTCCATGAAGCCACTCAAGCTTCCCCAAGCAGGCGCTTTAGACCACTGAGCCATCCTGCCGGGCCCCCTATTGTTCATTTTCTAAGTAATCACTTTCATTATTTCCATAGGAACATTGCTAGTTTACATTCCCATTAACAATGTACAAAAGCTCCTTTAACCCCATACTTCAACCACCACTTTTTAGATTATAAAAACTATTTTAGTCTTTTAGTCATTCTTTCTGGGATAAGATAGTGCCTCAGTGTACTTTAATTGATATTTCTTTAATGGCCAGTGATGTTGAGCATTTTTTTTTTGAGTATTCATTGATCATTTATACTTCTCACATCTACTATTTATGTTGATCATTTTTTGATTTAGATATTCTTGGGAGGTCTAATTTTTTGAGTTTTTATATATTCTAGACATTAAATTTCTCTCTGAAGAATAGATGGCAAAAAGTTTCCCATTATGTAGTTTGTCTCATCACTGTGGTGGTAGTTCACTTGCTGCACAGAAGCTTTTAAATCTGACATGCTCTTCCTTGGTGATTATTGGTACTATCTCTTCTGGAATTGTTGTGCTACTCAAAAAGTTGGCATGGTGGGGCTGACGAGATCCCTCAGCAGTAACAGTACCTGCCTAGGAAGCACAAGGAACTGGGTTTGAACCCTGCTACTGCATGTCATGCCAGCCGTGGAAACCTGGCATGGTGGTGCACGCCTATAATCCTGGCACTGGAGAGGCTGAGATGAGAGGAGCACAGTGAGTCTGAGCTGCATAGTGAGACCCTGTACGAAATAAATAAAAAATAAGTAAACAGTATTTTAAAGTTTTAAAAAAAAAACCAAAACAGTTGGAATGGAGTTTTTTTTTTTTTTTTTTCCTCAGAACTGGGGACTGAACTCAGGCTCTCCTTTCCTTATTGTGTTTCCTGGTGCAGTGGGGTGGGCTCTTCCCTATAACTGCCTTTCCACCATACCATTTCAGAATTATAGCTGTCACTCAGCAACTGAAGCCCTCAAAATATGAGCCACATTAGGGCCGGCGGGATGGCTCAGTGGTCTAAAGCACCAGCTTGAGGAAGCTTGGGCGGCTTCAGGGACCACGGTTTGATCCCCGGCACCACATGCTACGCCAGCCCTGCCCTTGGGGCGGGCTGAGCCGGCCATAAAAATGAGTGAATAAACAAACAAAGGTTCTGAAACAAGAATAAAAATAATAAATAAAATAAAAAATTAAAAAAAATATGAGCCACATTAAACAACTTTGCTTTTAAATTGTAGGTACTGGGCATTTTATCCCAGTGAAGCCAAAGATGACTAGCATAAAAATTGGCCCTGGAGAAATATAGCCTTCACTGTGACTGTACCTGAACATGCAGTTTAGAAACATTTGGAATTTGTTTACAGGAGGAATTGAAGAAAGTTTAGAGAAACCCTAGAATGCTGTAAGCAGAATCTAAGGTGTGATTCTGGCCAAAGCCCAGAAGACCAGAATCTTCACAGGAATGGAGAAAGTAAGAGCGTGGCTCAGGAGGTTCTGGTTCAGTTGAACTAGAGGCTATGTGTGTCCCACCTGAGAACAAAATTTGTCTACATCTTATCCACATCCTGAGATGCTGCACAACATGGAAACTAGCAAGAGAAGACTAACTGATCTATTGGAGAAGGCTTCAAGACAGCCTAAGAGTCAGACTGTGGCATAGGTACCACAGAATGCTTTTAGCCAAATTCATGGTGAAAAAATCTGGGACCAAGGACAGAGCAGAAAAATTCAAGCAACTTAAATTTGTTCTAGAGGAAACCTTGTACAAAGCTGGGGAGAAAAGGAAGTGTGGTTGCTGAAAGAATTAGTACTGAGAAAACAAAGCCATTAATTTGTATCAGGACAATAAGAAAGATGATTCAAAAGCATCTCAGGAAATGACCACCTCTCACCAAGCACAGGCTCAAGGGTATAAAAGAATAAACTCCTTGTAAATATTTTGCTTTGAGAAAAGAGCCCCCAGGGATCCCTGTTCATTTGGTGACACTTAGTGAAGGGTCCCTGAGCTCCACCGTCTGGGCCCTCAGAGGTCTCGGCAGTCAGAGTCCAAGCACACGGGCATCCTGCTCAAATTTATGGCAATTACAGTTTCATTCATGTAGTGCTGATTCTTCAGGCACATGATATATTATACTTGCGAGTAGAGGCTTCCTAGGAAGGGAGAGGGAAGACGGTGCCTTTTGGTTGGATACTGTTCAGAGAGACTATTGCAGGGTTCTTCTACACAGACTTAGATGGTCGTCAGCCCTGTTCACTGGTCACATACTTTGTTTTGGGGACAGTTATGTTCTGTCTGGGCATTTTGGGTTTACAATAGTAATATCCTTGAGCTGATAAGCTGCTTTCTTGAATATACGTCCAGTCTTGAAAAGTTGGTTTTCAAAGATTCTTGAGTGGGTTCTAGAAGATTTCCTTAAAAACAGATTTTTCATTTTGCTGTTTAAGGGATTTTGTTTAGACAAAGGCTGTGTGCCCAGGCTCAAATTGATTTCAGACTTTGGACATTACCAAGGGCTAGCATCTTGTTGTGAGTTTGATGGGAGAATGTTTCACTTCAAGCCCGTGCTGTGTTGTGGAGGATTTAGGTTCTTGCAGACTATCGTACTGAAGTCCTCCATTTTTTGATGTTTGTTGGTCCCAGGTCACCCTGAATCCTTGCCATGTGAGGCTTGTCAGATCAAAACACAGGGTCTTGCTTCATCAAAGCCAGCGAAATAGAGAACAATATGAAAATAATATGCAGCCATACTTTTAGTTAGAAGCAAGACCCAAGGCCTATCCACAGTCAAGGGCAAGAAATTAAAAAGGGTATGAATTCTCGGAGGAAGGGCTGGTGGGAACCATCTAGAGATGGTCTGTTGCCAGAGAGACTGGCTAATGATGCGTCTCTGTGCAGAGCAGTGAACACATGGGAAGTAGAGCAGCTTTTAGAAAGAAATGTGGATCGGCTTTGGAGATACAGAGGTTGGAGAACCAATAAATTTCTGAGGTTGTATTTTTATATTTATCTTTCTTGTGATAATATCAATGTTGCTTGCCTTCACACGTTATGATACAAATCTTTTAGAATTAATATTTTAAATGTTTCCCAATTTTATAAAAAACTCTGAAAGGAATTTAAAGACTAGAAGAATGTGTTCAGAAATATAAATTATTTCTCTATTGCATTATTTACTAGCAATGACATTGTCTCTGACTCTAAAAATTTAGAATGTGTTTTGAATGTTGTTACTGGATTCATCTCTCTAGATACACTCAAATGCCAAATGAGTCTGAATGGTAATTTGATTCTTACCTGTCTTCTCAGATGGAGTGTTTTTCTTTTGCGTTTGGAGAAAAGGTTAACTAACACATTAGGAAGGTATTTGATACATTTGGCTGCAAATGCAAATGGCCTAATTTTCTATTCATTGGAATTCTTTGTCTGAATCATTTAAGTGAGTAACAGGTTTCACTGAGGTGTTACCAAAACAATTCAGTTATCCTAAAAGTTCTGTTTTTCTGGGAAGAGTTATATATTACAAATTACTCAAACTGCATTTTCATTTCATCACCATTGTAACTACTATGACATTATTTGAAAGAATGGCCATGTCGACTACATTACTGCATAACAGATTGTGGCCAAATTTTCTATACCGATTGTTTCAGAGAATGTTATCAGCATTTACAGGAACTAACCTATACCGAGGCTTTGCCAGTAAGCAAACTGGATTAGTTGAGCTACTTTCCTTTCGGATTATTGTTCCATTCCTCTCATCTCTTAAATTTAGCTTTTATTAGAGGTGTTTAATCTTTGGTGCTTGTTATGGTTTATGTCTAGTTGTCCCCCCAAAGCCTCATGCAGTCATGAGGCAGGCACTTCTATAGGTTGAGACTTTACTCATGAGTCACTGGGATTATGTGTTTCAATACTGATAGGATTATGGTCTGAGTACTTCTGGGATTATGGATGTAGCCTAAGGTGGATAGGCTGAGACAGAGAGCCTGAATGTAATATAAAGAGAGACAGAGAGACAGACTAGCGCTGTTGCTGTCTGCTGCCCTGGTTGGTCGATCGTCTCTGTCGTGATTGTTGCTGTTCCACTGCCATGAACCAGATGCTCTCTGCCCTGTTCTGCTCAGCCTTGGGCCAGCTGAATATGGACTGAAACCTCCAGTAACTGTGAACTAAATAAACCTTTCCTTCCTTCATTTTGAGTGTCGGGTATTTGTCCCAGCAATGAGTAAAGAGTAACTAAGACAGGCCCGGCAGGATGGCTCAGTGGTCTAAAGCGCCTGCTTAGGAAAGCTTAGGCAGCTTCAGGGACCGCGGTTCAATCCCTGGCACCACATGCTGCACCAGCCCTGCCCTCAGGGCAGGCTGAGCCGGCCATAAAAATAAATAAACAAACAAAAGTTCTGAAACAAGAAATAAAATAAAATAATTTTAAAAAGTAACTAAGACAGTGCTGAAATTCATAAAGGGAATCATTTATCAGTTACCTCCTATGTTCTAAGTGCTTTCTCTCTGTATTCTGTTCTATTCTTCCCAGCAGTTTGACAGGGCAAATACTATTACTTTCTTCTTCTTCTTCTTCTTCTTCTTCTTCTTCTTCTTCTTCTTCTTCTTCTTCTTCTTCTTCTTCTTCTTCTTCTTCTTCTTCCTTCTTCTTCCTTTTTCCTTCTTTCCCTTTTTCTTCTGACAGATGAGTCATAAGTACATTCAAGCACTTATTAAATAGGCATTAGTTATTCTCTTTAAACAAAAGAAAATATCTTTACAAACTGACATAATACATATGAAATAACCTACCTGACTCCAGAGGCCATGATTTTTATATTAAATGATCTTGACTTTGGTCTGACATTCTTACTCAAAGGTCCTGCCTGGCTTTAGGAAATGCTGTGTGACTGTATGACTATGGGGTGTGTGTGTGTGTGTGTGTGTGTGTGTGTGTGTGTGTGTGTGTGTGCATGCGTGTGCATGCGTGTTCATGTATGCATGAATGCAAAACAGAAAGAGAGTTGTGAATGCAGCAGATCTTTCCATATGCACTCAATGTTAGAATTTGGTTCAGTATGAAGTTGACTAATATGTGCAATATTCTCCTCTAAAGGAATATACTTGCCTATAATTTTATGACAGATAAAAATCTTCTCAGATGGAATAATCCTTGAGTATTAAAATGCAAACCAGAATGCAGCCCACAGAGTTAAAATTTCACAGAGCACTTGTGGTGTTGAATAACTGTGGAGGACCACCTAACCAGCTCCCTTGAAGGAAGAGCAGCCGTCTCTATTTTGACTGAGTCTGGCCCTATTTCCTTGTATTGTTATGTAAGGGCTGGCTAGCAGTTTTGTTTATCCTCTCAATTGGCCTTAAGCAATGTAGATTGGTCTAGCTGAGGTGTTGGTGATAGTCTTTGAAGGTGGTATGCGTGTCTCCCTGGTAACCTACACCTGCTGCTCCTTATTGTGAGCTGGGTTAAGACAGGTCAAAGAGCTAATGCTCTGTGCTGCCAGCTGGGAAGGAGCTTCAAGACAGAGGCTATAACATCCTGTGACTTGAAAGACTACATCAAAGCTGAAGCACCAGACTACCCAAAACATTAGATACTATCTAAATAGCCTTATGCAGATTACTCTCTCTGCATATCCTCTGCAAGTGGCAGCGGTAAATGTAGGCCCCCCACCTAGCTCAGCTCACCGTACTCACCTACCTCCCACAATTCACAGTCGTTCCTCCTCAAGCCACTCCTCCACTGAATAAAGCCGGGTGAGGCCTTGTATTGCTCTCTTTGTTCCAGAAGACCTTCTTTGTGGCTGGACACAGAGCCCTTTGACTCCCCAATAACTATGAATATGTTTTAGTGTTTTTATTTTCGCCAGGGGTTGTGTGGGAAGTGGTAGATTGGAATCATCTTGGTGAGATTCCAATAACGTGACTTTGGGATTACAAATACTGACTTCTCGAATCAAAACGAGGACCTAGAAGGGACTCCTACAGATAACAATTTCAAAATTCCCCTTGTATGAATCCTTTACTAGACTATGACTTGTCTTGAGGTAGAAGCCATATTTTGTCTTGTTTACCTTTGTACCCTAATACTTGACTTGTTGTAATCTCAGTATCTGTTTGTTGGAAAGAAAAAAGAAAAAGAGAAAAGCAGTAAGGAAGAACAGAAGTCTAGTAAGGGATTCATACAAGGGGAATCTTGAAATTATTATTCAGTACCACAAGTACTCTGAAATTTTAACTTTATGGGCTGCATTCCTATTTGCACTTTAATCCTTAAGTATTAGTCCATCTAAGAAGATTTTTATCTCTCATAAAATTATAGAAAAGTACATTCCTTTAGAGGAGAATATTGCACATATTAGTCAACTTCATACTGAGTCAAATATGAGGGAGAAACAAAGGAGAAAGAAAGAAAGGAGGAAAGAAAGAAGATGGATAAAGTCCTTAAAGATGTCTTAGTGCTTTTTTCCTCATTTGAATGGATGAAAATGACATGAGGAACTTTGCTGATCTACTTAGAATACTACAACAGTGCAACAAAACCATCTGTATATTTGCTATATGATAGTCACCAGCCATGCAGAGTTACTATGTATTTGAAATGCAGCCAGTTTAAGTGAGAAATAGAATAAAAATATGACTTTCTTTTTAACTGAAAGAGTTTGCTTGGCTAGCTACTGCTTCCCGCATTATAGATCTTGAAGACCTTGATGAGCCTGATCCAGTGCCCTCACTGTGTGACCCGTTTTCTCACCATTTCTGCTCTTCTATTGGTATACATTGTATACATCATTTCAATGTCCCTGATGTGCTTAGGAATTTCTCTGAATACCTTTGCTTGACTAGACGGAAGAAGCCAAATAAATGTACCACATAGAATGTCACTTACATTTCATTTTCAACAGCCTTAATGGGGTCATTTCAACCTTACAAATACTGATGAGTAATTTTCTGTATATATGAAGGACTATGTTTTTTCTATACATGCTCTGTAATGGTAAAATGGTGAAACAAGGAAATGATCTTTTTGACTATTATGCAGAGGGCTCTAAAATCAGCTTTTAAAAGCCATAAGGTTTAATTTATAATCTTTTCGAAATTTGTGGGTCGTCTTTTCACTTTGTTAGTGATTTCCTTTGACATGCAGAAACTTCTTAGCTGGAGGAGGTCCCCATAAGGTTTAATTTGAACATTATTTTTCATTCTTTTGGTATACAGAGAAAAGAACAAGCTATAGAATGGCAGAAAGCAAGAAAAGAAAGAGGCAGAGAAAAGTATGAAGGTTAAAAATCAAAGTGTACTGACTACTGAGTATCACGTAGTTGTCTCCAGTAGATGGAGAAGAAAGATAACTGAATTGGGAGTAAGAAATCTTTTGATGTTCATAACCTTGCTTGGGGCAAGTGTATCTCTCTGAAACTTAGTTTCTTCCTTACATAGATAAATTTATTCATTGTTCTGATTTGGCTATGTTTTGGCAAGTTTCAAATGAAAAAAAAAATACTCAGTGATTTACTCTTTCTATCACACCAGACAATTTTAATATCTTACCAGGGCCAGAGAGATAGCTCAGCAGACTAAGCACCTATTTAGTATAGGACCCAGCATTTGATTCCTTGGGCACTCTGGCCCCACACCCAGGTGCACTGAGCCAGTGACTGAGTCCAGGCATGGTGGTGAGCTCCTGTAATGCCAGCACTGGAGAAGATGAAAACGGGAGGGCCACTATAAGTCTGAGCTGCATAGTGAGACTCTGAACAAAAAAATCTTACCACTATCTCACTCCTAACACACACTTCAGAAATAAAAAACCATAAATAAGGGCTCAGGAAGCCGAAAACAGGAGGATTACACTGTTGAGATTGAAGCCATCACTTTTATAGTATTCTCACTTTGAACAGAAAGAATCTTAACAATATGTGGAATAAAATGCAACTCGGGAAATTTACTTTCAGCATAGGCAAGCCACCAAAAACTGACTGCCGATAGACTAATTATACAGGGAAGATTTCATTAGACTGCATCAGACTGAGCAAATGTTTAAATGCTTAGATTACATTACATACCTTTGTGAGAATATTACAAATAATTTCTGGTATAGTTACATAAGAATATAGTTTCAACAAATAGAGCTATGTTATTAAAACTTCTGTGTGTGAATTATGACCCAAGTGATATACATTATCAGTCTTCCTGGGGTGGTACTAACGTGACATTTCTCTAATGAACTGTAACCCACCCATGCATGCACAGTACCCTTCTGTGTCCACTGCTCCTTCCATCCATCTGTCCACCCATCCATTCACTCACTTATCTATCATAAAAGAAAATTAGAGAAAGAAACAGGTATTTGATACTGGACAGATTTGGGCTTTGAATTTAGATTACTTTATGTAATAATAAGTATGTCTCTGGGCCTCAGTTTCTCATCATAAACTATATATATATATATATATATATATATATATATATATATATATATATATAGTCTATCCAATAAACTACTGTAGAGTATGCCATCTGTGTAAGGGTAGGCAGTAAGCTTGATTTATAATTATCTAGCTCATGTTGTGATAAGGAAATTAGCCTTCTATTTTTACTGATTTTTATTTATCATTCATAACTGATAATAAGGAATTATTAAATTTCTGATGAGGAGTTTCTTCTGTTATATAGTGATAATGATCTCATATTCCTTGTTTTAGAAAGCTAAGCGTACAGAATACGTTTCTTGGCACAGCTCAGACAGTGAATGTTTTGGTTTATCGTGTACTATGGGCCAGAGAAGATTTTCTACGGCTCACCATCATCATGCTAGACAAACATTTGACTTCTAGTGTGCCAAGTCATGCCTTGCCTGACAAAGTAAGTGGCCTAAAGCTAAGTCCTTTTTGTAGTAACCTTTAAATACAGTGGAGAAACTAGACTACTTTTAAGGGATAGGAAACAGAAATACACACGGCCACTGCCTGCTTCTGGAGCTGTATCAGTACACAGCTGATCAGATCCTTGATGAACCGGTTCAACTCGTCCAGAGGAGAACCAAAGTCATGAAAAGATTGGAATTCTAATAAAGCCAAAGGGTAATTAGAGCAATCTACCTTTTCTTATGTTTACAGAACTCAAATAAACTTATGCCTGGACTTAAAACATATTTAACTCAGGAAAAGAGCATGTATAAATAACTTGGGTTAAAACCAAGGGTCAGTATATATATTAAAAAAAAGAATAGAAAGGAAATTGTCCTGCAGGACCTCTGATAAATGGAATGTACAAAAATGAATATTTTATTTTTTTTCTTCAACTATTCCTCAAGCTTCTACTGTGTGCCACATACTGTACATCCTTACTCAAATAAATTTAGGACACTGATCTTGCAGAATTTATAATTCATTACTGAAGTAATTCACTGTAAGGCATAAACTATGTGATGCACAACCTACCGGAATTTGTGGGACGCAATGAGAGCAGCTCTCAGAGGGAAATTCATAGCTCTGAACTCACACATGAAGAAAACAGAACGGGAACAAATAAACAATCTTACACAACACTTAAACCGACTAGAAGCAGAAGAACAAACGAAATCCAAAGCCCGAAGGCGGGAGGAAATTATAAAGATTAGAGCAGAAATCAATTCAATTGAGACAAAGAAAACAATACAAAGAATTAATGAATCCAAAAGCTGGTTCTTTGTAAGATTAAATAAGATTGATAAGCCCCTAGCTAACCTCATCAAAAAGAGGAAAGAAAGGACTCAAATACAAGCAATAAGGAATGAAAAGGGTGAAATTACTACAGACCCAGCAGAGATACAGAGAATCATAAGTAGTTACTTTGAGAATGTCTACTCTCACAGAATTGAAGCCACAGATGAAATGGACAGATTCCTAGAAAAGTACAAATTACCAAAACTGAATCAAGAAGATATTAAAATTCTCAACAACCCAATAACAGCCAATGAAATACAAAATGTAATAAAAAGCCTACCGACAAAGAAAAGTCCGGGAACCGATGGAGTCACCTCTGAATTCTATAAGAAATTTAGAGAAGACATAACCCCAATACTCCTCAAACTCTTCAATGAGATTGAAAAAGAAGCAATCCTTCCAAAATCATTCCTAGAGGCAAGTATCACACTGATACCAAAACCAGAAAGAGATGAAACTTAAAAAGAAAACTACAGGCCAATCTCTCTCATGAACATTGACGCAAAAATTCTCAATAAAATCCTAGCCATTAGAATACAACAAATCATCAAGAAGATTATCCATCACGACCAGGTAGGATTCATTCCAGGGATGCAAGGATGGTTCGATATACGCAAATCTATATATGCAATACACTATATCAACAGAACCAAGACCAAAAATCACATGATCGTCTCAATTGATGCCGAAAAGGCCTTTGACAAAGTGCAACACTCATTCATGTTCAAAGTCCTACAGAAAATTGGAATAGAGGGCCTCTACCTCAACCTGATAAAGGCCATCTGCACCAATCCAACAGCTAGCATAATTCTAAATGGGGAAAAACTAAGCCAATCTGGTACAAGACAAGGATGCCCCCTATCGCCACTTCTATTCAATATAGTTCTGGAGTCACTAGCTACAGCCATTAGACAAGAAAGAGAAATAAAAGGAATAAGAATAGGTAAAGAAGAAGTAAAACTTTCACTATTTGCAGATGACATGATAATCTACTTAGAAGACCCAAAGAACTCCACCAAAAAGCTACTA
>PVJA010020590.1:0-36743 GCA_004027025.1 Myocastor coypus | reverse complement strand
AGCCAAATCTTGGAAACAACCAAAATGTCCATCATTTGAAGAATGGTTAAAAAAAATGTGGTATTTTTATACAATGGAATACTACTCATCCATAAAGAATGATAAGTTTGAAGACTTCATATATAAATGGATGTATATTGAACATATACTCATTAGTGAAATAAACCAGACCTATATGTGTAAATATCGTATAGTCTCCATAATATAAGAACTTTAAAGAAGAAAACAAGAACTTAAGGGCATAACACAGCGGAATGTGTTATGGATTAAACAACAAAGTGACTGGAAGCAGATAAAGAAGAAAATATATCAATAGCAAAACCATATACTGATGTACACAGGATGAATCAGATATTGGTCTCAAGAACCTTCAAAAGATTCAGCATATTGATTATAGCACAATGTAACGCTAAAACTATGGAATACATGTCACTCTTGTCTCTGGTTTTAAAAATTCTGGCTACTTTTAGGATGTTCCTTGTAATGCCAATTATATAGTTTACATTTCTTTTTTTGTCTGTGGCAAAGAAACCTTTATTTGTATAATAATAAGCATGAAGAGGAATGTGAGAGCCAGAATAAGGAGGAAAGATCTGGGAGGAAGAAGGGAAGATGGAATTGGGTGGCAGAGGCATTCTGTAGCCACAAACAAGCTCTGCTGGCTTCTGCTCTGCTCACTTCATGCTCCCTGTGACACTGGCTTGCCCAGGACTGCATTGAAACTGTTTCCTGGGATTGTTTCTATTGCCATCTTATAGTTCATCAGTGTACACTGAATAGAACTGAAAGTTATTGCCTTAAACGAGCTGATGTGTAATGATTTTATGGCTGGTGCCATGAAAGAAATGCACAGTGCTCCTCCTTAGACACCTCTGAGGTGAGTTTACGTACATCTTTCCGAGATGAATCAGGCCTGCGGAGAATAGGGGGAAATTTGGGGAAGGGTGGCAGCATGCGAGGGCCCTTGGGTAGGAAAGAAAATGGTCTGGAAGAGGGCTTTGGAATCACTGGTGCTGGTTCCTATTTCTGTGGAGCATAAATTTAGATTTAATTATAGATGAAAGTAATTGTTGGGTTTTAAGCAGGAGGAACAATCCAGTGCATGCTTTGGAACATTTTTCAGTTGCTATATTAAAAATTGATTTACTAGTGCTCTATGAAAAACTGAAAACTAGAGACTAGAAAAATTTGTTTACCTGTGCATATATATTTCATACATACAGTGATAGACATTTAAATGTAAGCTTTGGAAATGACTGTAGTTTATTTAACTGTTCAGTTGCAGTAAGACACTAATTTTTAAACTTTTCTCTTTCAGCTGGTGGAGGTGAAAGGCCCCAGCGACCGCCTCTCACCTAAGCAAATGATCTGGCTGGACGAGCTGCAGCAGCTGGGAGCAGAAGTAGAGGTGTGCCACGTGGCAGCCGTGGGGGCCAGGAGCAAGGGCTGCAGCTGAGGCCATGTGCTCGGGTATCTGGGCGTATGCTGGTAAATGAGTTTTAAAAGTATTAATAAGGCAGTATTCGATTGTGTTTTTTTTTTGGCTTTTTGAGACAGGGTCTTACTATGCAGTTCAGGCTGATCTTGAGCTCACTTCTGTAGCCCAGGCTGGTCTTGAATTCGCACCGATCCACCTGCCCTAGCCTCCCAAGCACTAGGATTACAGGCGTGCGCCACCACGCCTGGCTAGATTGTGTTTTTGATTATTCGGTAGTAGACTTGACAACTTCATGATTCATCATTGCACAGTGTATGCGTCACAAAACTTGGCATCTGAATATACTGGTTGATTGCACAATATATAGTAAACTTCACTTAAAAAAAATCTTAGTGACTGTTTTAGGGGCTGAATGTATATGTGCCATTATATTTGAAAAGGCTGGAAAAGGAAAAAATTAAAATCAAGATGATTCATAGCTTTAGGACTTTTATTACAAAAATAGCATAAATAACATTGTTAATATGTATTAAGGCAGAATTTTTGTTCTTTTCTGAGGACAAACTCAGCACCTTGCATGTGCTAGGCTAGCACTCTACCACTGAGCTACAGACCTATAGATTCTCAAATTTAGATTTTTCTGCTCCACTTTACACACATATCCATTAAATACTTGTTTTGTGATTTCCCAAGAAAGGCAGAAAGAGTGGAAATTCAATTTCTTTAGAATTTTTAAAAGCCAAGCTCTTATGAAGTAGCTTAACTTCCGACATCTGTAAGTGCTTACTCTTACCAGCTGGGCTAGGATACCCAACACACGCAGTCTTCATGCAGTTGGTTGTCCTTCAGCTGTGTTTTCAGAGGCACCCTGTACTAATGAGTGTAGGGGCGAACTTTTTGTGTCCATGGTGTACTGAAAACAGGACCAGCCATCACCATGGTTGGAAGGGTCTGAGGCTGCAATGGCGCTGGTCAGAAGACACCTGGGTGGAGACCCAGGACTTGGGGTTGCAGAGCTTCTGAACTGAGGCCACCCCTACACTCACCACTAGACTGCACAGGTGACACACAGGGATGAGAGGACCCCTCAGAGTTTCAAATCACCATGCCCTAGGAGACAGTTTCATACTTATAATGTGCCACAAACAGTTTCTGTGGAAATTTATTTAATAGTATTTCCTTCACAGTCCTTCTGTTGAACAAGACCTTTATCTCCCACTCATTCTATTTCAGCTCATTAGTTTTATAGGCACAAAGGTTTTCATTTTCTCTCAAGATCAAGTTTTAACTGCTTGAATTTACTGATATAGCAAACAGATTCTGTTCAACAGTTTTGACCTGTTAGTACAAATTAATATCCTTTTCTTAAAGTTAAGCATTTTTGGTTTTAAAATTGGTTCCCATCATAAACAGTAAGACACTGTGTGTGTGTTAAGTTTGATGCCGTCTGGCCTTTGCCCGATCGCATCAGAATGGGCCTGTTCCACAAGCCAGGGGAAAGGCGTTGAGCTCCTTCGGAAACTGTGGCCACAGCGATGCTTCCCATCACCACAGCATCTCTTTGCTTCCAGAAGAGCCATGTAGCTTTGCATGGAGCCAGGCTTAAGGCTGTTACAATTGTTGCTCATACTATGCAAATAATCATTATATAACAACTATTCAATAACAAAACTCCCCTATTTAACATTTGATTATCATACAAAAATATGCATGTTTTCTATTTTAAGACAATATTATCAATAGTACCTAATCTTTTTAAAATTTGTGTATTCACAAAAAAATTATAAAAAGGAACCTAAATAGTGTCAGGGAAGAAAATTACAGAGAAATGGTCAATCCAAAAACTAAATTTAGAAACATCTGTAGTAATAAAAAAGCAGCTTTAAAAAATGAAAATTACACTTTCAATGTCAAGAAATGTCTCGTTTTAAGGCAATTAGGGTTGGTTTCCAATCAAGGACTATGAAAATTTTAGTGACAAAAGTGTCATTTGTATGAACTAAAGTAGTCATTTTCTAGGCAATGAGTTGGCAAAAACATCCATCAGATGAATTTCATAAGACACCATAAGAACTTCCACTAAATCCAGAAACATTATTAAACATTTTCAAAAGGCAAGTAGAAAGAGCCACTCAGGGCATATAAAGACAAAATATACCATCTTTTTTTTTTTTTTTTTTTTGAGACAGGGTCTCACTGTGCAGTTCAGGCTGGCTTTGAGCTCACTTTTGTAGCCCAGGCTGGTCTCGAACTCACAACGATCCTCCTGCCTCAGCCTCCCAAGTGCTGGGATTACAGGCGTGAGCCACCATGCCCGGCACAAATATACCATCTTGAGAAAATCTGTTTTAGAAAAGGAAATAAGCTAACTAGATGTAGAAATGTTCATAATCTTCAGATGGCAGTTTAGGAAATTAGCAGCTAACTGGGTGTGTGTGCACCTACAGAGGGACGGTGTATACACCACCACTACTCCTGCACGGGGGGACCTAGGCTTTGACCCTACCAAGCTGGCAACTTCTTCACCAACTTCAGAGCAGGGATATGTGTTGGTGTGCTCCTGTCTCCATTTTGCTGTCCAAGTTGGGAAAGGGAGCAGAGAGGAGCACTAGTCTTGCTTTGAAGCAGCAGTGTCTGAGGTACGTCCATGTTCCCCACTCCTAAGGACTAAGAGCCTCAAGTGCAGAGGAGCCTCTGTGTGGGCTCTGCCTTGCACAGCACTGGGCATCCTGGAGAGTGCCAGCTGCTGCTCACCAGGCTGGGAAAACTGGCAGGCGCCAGAGGCCTCTGAGCAGCCCTGGGTCTGTGAGGGCTGCCTCTGTCCAGAGCTGGGGAGGGCCTTGCAGCCTGGGAGCCTGCAGAGCCTCCTGGAGCTATACCCCACCAACTGCTGCATCCTTGGGGATGTGCAGTGACAGAAATGTGGCTTTGGAGGCTCTTGGCTATTAGTGTGAGGCATAGAATAAAAAACCTAAATCCAATATACTGTCATTTAGAAAAGGGAAATCATATTTTTCTTTTACTCCATGTCTATATGTCAAAGGCACTTCTAAGTGTAATCATATCACCTACAACAAATGCTCTAAAGTTATAGTACATGTCATGGTAAAGTCAATCCCAGGAAGTTAAAAGAAACTCATATTTCAAACTATAGTGAGCTGTGGTCTCACACCAGGCCATCTGAAATGCTCTTCTTCTGTTGTCTCCCTTTGCTTGCTAATCTAGTCAAGCACCAGGTAAGCTTTAGTAGGTGGCAGGAAACATAGAAGAAATGTAAAATTAGCTTTCTCATAGTTATAATAATAGGGGCAATATTTGTAACTTAACTACAAGGAGCCAGAAGTTTAAGGACAGGAAGAGTACATAAAAACAAAAATTATACTTTTCTTAAAAACACCTATGAAGGCAGCACGATTCAACATGTTTTTAAATATTAGTGCAAATTTCAACTATTCTTCTATATAAAATTATTTTTTAAATGCGTAAGTTAGCAATTTCAATTCAGGAAAAAATGTGTAACTTCCCTTAAAATGTAAAAAAAAACACATTTTAGTCTTCATTTGCTAATGTCTCAGTAGATATCCATATTTTGGCCCCACTTAAGAATTTGCTTAGTGGCGTTCCTAAAATGCTCCGTCTGCATAGATTGCCCACAGGAGAAAATGGAAATGAAGAGGAGAGGAACTCCGGCATTGGGGAAGCTTCGTGCAGGCCGCCAACCCGGAAGTACATCCTGCTCTGGCCCAGGTCAGCTGGGCAGGCCTCTGGGGGGCTGCTGTGCTGTTGACGCAGCGCTCGGCTGAGCACGTCCACCTCATCCACCAGCAGGGAGAGCTTGTGAAAGGCAGTGATGGAGCCCCCGAGGTGGATCTGAGTCTCAGGCACCCAGCGGAAGTAGCACAGTTTCCACAATTTTATGTGTGTGCCTGAGAGATGAGGCAGAATCACACCATGGAGGTCGGCTGGCTTGGAAAACCACTCTCTAAAATATTGTTCCATATCACTGTTCTGGCTGTCAGTGTGCTGCAGTGGGTCTGGCTTTCGCTTTAATATTAGTGAATTTCTCCTTGGAAGCAGCTCGTGGTCACTGATGACCCCATTCTTTAGGGAAGATGGCATTCCTCTCAGTGTAGAACTGTAGCTCTTCTGCACACAAGAGAAATAAAAAAAGGCTAAAAATGTGGTGGCAAATATAAGTTGAGTATCTATAGAAAATGAACTTTTAGCCTCACAGAATATTTCTGTTCCTTCCCTTGAAGTGCTTATTCTAATCTTCCTCCCCTGGAGCTGCTTTCTTCAGGGTGGACTCTTGAGATGACTGTCATGCCAAGAGTGAATCTATCAGTTAGCTCAGATGGATATTTGTAAGGCTTCTGGATTAGGGGAAGAACTCTAACCCTGACTGATGCTGGTGTGAAGAATAGGCAGCTTTTAGGGATCTGGGCTCCGGGCCCACAGCCTGACCTAGCAGGTGTGAACAAGCTTTACAGGACTCAGGCACCAAGAAGGAAGTCAACATAGTCACCTCAGTTAAAACAGGAACAATCCTTCAAGACACTGGAGTCGGTGGGTTTTTTTTTTTTTTCTTTTGTATTTTTTTAATATTTTAGAGAAGAGTCTACAGGGTGTTCAGGGTCTTACTACTAGATCGCACTCATAGGGACCCACCTGTTTACAGCCTCCCAAGAGCTGGGATTACAGGTGCACGCCACCATGCTCAGTCTCAATCAGTGTCTCAGCACAGCCCAGGGGCAGGGCCACCCACAGCAGGCCCAAGGGATTGAACTCCTGGCCCTTGCCTGCTTTGCAGGCACTTTAATCTGCTGAGCTATTTGGCCGGCCCTACTGGAGTCAGTTTTTCTATGGGTGTGGCTTTATTTTTATTATTTTGAGTTCTCCTATGTGAGCCAATGTGAAGTTTGTACTGTGCATTATGATTTACCTTTGTCCGCTTAAAAGACTTCACAGCACCATTCTGGACATAGGGCATGCTCTTTCCAATGTAGAAAGGGTTGTGGAAAAGGGTACGGTCCTTTGCTGTGAACTGAAAAGACCAGTCCCAAACTGAGGGGAACTTTAAGCCCTTTTCGTCACCCAGTTGGATGTTTTTGCTTATAGCAAATTCCTGCAAAACAAAGTATTTGAAACATTTATGAAAAGGTGAATAGCTACAGCCTTTCTCCTATGGGCAACTTTTTCTTGATGAGCTTTCACCCGTCACCAAGCAAGTACAACATTCTGAGCCATAGTACTCAAAACCCACTAGAGCAGTACTGTCCCCTCCTGGAGCCAAGAATGTGCCAATGCTCCAGCCCAGAGGTACTTTGCATACCCTGCAAGTGGGCACGCTGTGCTTTTGCAGCAAGTGCACTGCCTGGGTGTCAGTAGGGGCAAAGCTTCCCTGACGCAATGCTGCACGGTCTTTGATGTGCTGAGGCCCCCACTCTGGGTTTCTACCTCAGCACATCAGGGCGGCAGCCCAAGGCCTCCCTCTGAGGATGACAGTGCTCCTGCAGGAAGCAACTCTGAGACTAATCCAGATGCAACAGCTGCCTTTGGTCACATGCAGAGAGGACTCTCCTTGTGGCAGAGTGACAAACACAGGCCATATCAAGCTTATACAGAACAGTTTCCTGAAGGGTAAGTCCTGGATGGTACCAAATGATTCATATTTATTTTCTAGTCTGTATCTTTTAAGTGTCTTCCAAATTTCCTTTTTTACCCTCTCTTTTTTGTGATACTGGAGGATCAAACTTGGAACCTTGTGCCTGCCAGGCAGGTACTTAAGCTGCTGAGCTATACCCTTGGCTCCAATTTTTCTATAAAAATGCTAGAAGCCTTTAAAAATAAGAGGGAGGAAGGCCCAGCCAAATAGCTTCGCAAATTAAAGCACCTGCAAACAGGCACAGGGGTTCTGGGGATCCCCATGCCTGCCATGCTGGCTTTGCCCCTGAGACTGCAATTGACATTGGGCATGGTGGTGTGCACCTATAATCCCAGCTCTTGGGAGGCTGTAAACAGGCAGATCACTACTAGTCTGATCCACTAGTGAGACCCTGAACACCCTGTAGACCCTTCCCCCCCACAAAAAAAAGGGAGAGGGACAGGGAGAAGGACATGGAGCCAGACAGAGTGAGAAAAGAACAAATGTTAGTAGCAACAAAGTAGAACAAACAGAGGGCCTTGGCTATATCACAGCCAGAGAGGCACCTGCCACAATGGAGGCTGGGAATCATTGAGAAATTCGTAAACTATGGAATAGCAGAGGCCATTTTTAAAGTTTCACAAAACCCTCTTTTGTCCCTTCTTTTCTTTCTTCTTTTCTTTTCTTTTCATTTTTTGTCTTTTTGAGATAGGGTCTTGCTATGCAGTTCAGGCTGGCCTTGAGCTCAGTTTTGTAGCCTAGGCTGGTCTCGAACTCCACCAATCCTCCTGCCTTAGCCTCCCTAGTGCTGGGATTATAGGTGTGCGCCACCACACCCGGCTTCACAAAACTTTCTAACTCAAAAAATTGTTAAACACTAAATATACCTAACATTTTTCTTATCTGAGATTTTATCAAATATGGATGAATAAAAGTAACTTATTCTTAAAGGACTAAAAGCTAAAAAATCTCATAAAATCTAACCTCAACCTATTCAATGTCCCTTAGCAAAGTATATGAAAAAGTCACCTTTTTAAAAAACCTAAACCTGAAACATTTATCTCTAAGGAAAATCAAATTTCCCACCAACAGTACCACTAACACCTGACCACTAAGCTCTAAGGTAGCCCGAGACTAGGAAAAAGAGGAGCTGCTTTGGTGCACAGCCTGCATGTAGGGGCCACAGGCAAGTCCATCCCTGCTTTGGGGAGAGGAAGGTGGGATTCACGTTAGTGTTTGTCAAACAATTTCCAAAATAGACAAACACTGCTCTAGGGCATAAAATGGGAAGCACATGTAGTACTGTTAATAGCTGCTATGCTGTATTCCTGAATAGAAATCTGCTTGACAACATTTCTCAGCATATCCAGAACCCAGCCAAGTGAGCAGGGGCTGTCTCTGGAAGCCATAGAGATTTCTGGTCATGTATCTCCCCAGTACACTGCCAGGCCACCACGACCCCAAAGCCAACACTTCTCACTGGACCCTTTGTTGAGTGAAGCCATGGTTTCCTAGCTGTCTCTTCTACGCACTCAGTGTGTGTGTGTGCACTTGTGCATGTGTAGGTAAGCACATGGAAGAGTGAAGGAGTCTGCAGAGAAAGTGAGGGAGATGAACACAGCCCAGGAAAGGGAGAGCACAGTGCAGAGGCATAATGACAACAGTGCAAGAAGTGAAAATGAGTAACTGGGAAAGCTTTTAGAAAGGCACACTTTGTCTTTCATGGCTGCATTCCAGAATAATTCATATTTGGGATAATTTGCCGAATGTATGACATTTCCCCAAATATTTTCATCATGCAGTGAGAACACATGATGAGCCCACCCTCCAGACATGGAGCCCAGCTTACAGGCTCACTCTGCAAAGGGCAGCAGCCCACTGCATTTCTAGGTCAGGGCCAGAATTCAGGATCCCTTCCTGTGCCTTGCCACAGTGCCCAGGCCAGGGCCGAGCCCGAGGCTGAAGCCCAGAGCTCCCTGTGCCGCTGGCCCTCATCCTTGTCTCCCTCAAGGGCTGCACAAGCTGCCTGTCAGTTTCTACCCACAGGCACTACAGCAGTTCTGGGCTCCTTGCGTTTCTCCTGTACACACAGGCAAGAGAATGTGCATAGAGAACACAGAAGGTGAATGAGAGTGCTCCAGAGAACTTCAGCCTAGCACTGTGTCTCCCTCCACCTCCAAACGGTGTCTGTTTGCTGGCCCTGATTTGGATTCCTGGCACCATAAATAAATAAATAAAGAACGAACTTCCTGTTCTATAACTCCTGAAGAAAAATAATCTTGTTTTATACAAATTTTATTCAAGTAGGAAATAAACATCCCCAAACCGGGGTCATTTTTATTAAACAACAAGCCATATGTGAAAATATAAATATACAAGCATGCCACTTCAGGTAGTTAAAATAGCTTACATCCTTACACCTGTTTATTATGAGCAATTTACTGAGAAGAGCATGTAAAAGGTCCATTCGTAGAAATGAAAGACATTTTTGTCTTTAAAATAGATTCAAAAATTACCCTTGAAGTGGTAACAAAAATTTTAAATTATATATAACAGTCATTCTCAACCTTTCTAATGCCGTGATCCCACACGCAATACAGTTCCTCATGTTGCAGTGAGCCCAAACCAAAAAGTTTTGGTGGCTACTTCAAAGCTGTAATTTTGCTACAGTTATGATTCAGAATGGCTTTAGGTGACCCCTGTGTTTTGGTCATTCGACCCCCGCCAGGGTCGCGATCCACAGGTTGAGAACTGCTGATATATAGTAATATTCCATTAGTTATACTTCAGTTGTTTAAATAGATAAATACAAGTAGCTACAGCCATCACATCACTTACTGTGCTCTGTTTCACCCGCTGGTGAGGAGAGTTGAACAGGAAGGTGCCAAACAGTGAGATCCGGGTACTGTCATACAGGACTGCTAAGTAGGTCTCAGAAAACTCGAAGGCTGCTGGGTATTGTTCTAACAGCTGCCATGTGGCATCCAAGAAGAGTAAAAATAAGGGGGACTGGCAAATACAGAGAGGCAGTGGATTACTGCGCTACAGGTGAACAGACTGAACACATATTAAGTATCATTGAACATCCCTTACTTGCAAAGTTGTAACAGAAGCACATTGTCAATGTATAAATCAAGAAGAGCAAAATACCTGTTTCTGGAAAAAATTCTTTAGAACATTAAAAAAAAAAAAAAAAAAAAAAAAAAACAGAGGGCTTGGCAGGATGGCTCAGTGGTCTAAAAAAACACCTGCTTAGGAAGGCTTGGGTGGCTGCAGGGACTGCAGTTCCATCCCCGGCACCACATGCTGCGCCAGCCCTGCCCTCAGGGCAGGCTGGGCTGGCCATAAAAATAAATAAATAAATTTTAAAAACAGAAAACAAAAATACCCAGTTCTATAACTAATTTCTGGTTGACCCTATAGGCTTAGTATCCAGAAAATGTTTCCAAGTTTCAGAAGACAGCTTGGTATTTGGCTCTAGGCCACTCGTGCATCTTCCAGTAACTGCAGACAGGTCTTTCATATGTACTACCCCAAGTCAAATGGTGGCTAGAAACCCTCCTATAAAAACTGGCCTGGCTGCCTAGCTGGTAGGAGGTAGTAGAGTCTTCCATGGCTGAAAAATGGATCCAAAGCAAAACCAGCATCATGGCTATGACAAAAACAGCCCTCTCAAAATTTCTGTTCTGAACACGTATGTCCCAGTTTTAAGGAAATAACCATATTCTAAAAGTGTTATAACAAAACATCCAAGGTACTTACCTGCTTTGCATTATAATGCAGAATTCTTCAGGTAATTTTTAAATCAGGTAAACTGAATTGGTAACTTTTTAAAAATTTCACCTACTTAGTCATGGTAATTTTTACAAGTACAATTTGATTCTAATCAGTCTTACACTAAGAAAACTAAGAGGCAATAGTATTTTTAAAAAATCTCATTTATACAATGATACAAATTTAATCTTATGTATGCTTAGAGACTGCTAACAAGGTACTAAGACTTGTTACCTCTTTCTCAGATCTCTTTAAATGGTTGCATCTGTCCAGGAACTGATACCCTGCCATGACCCACTCCTTCTGTATCAGACTCTGAAATCCAGTAATGGTTCTGAAATATGCATCCACCATCATTTGAACAAGAGAAGCTACAAGACAGCTCAAGTCTCTTCCCTCCTCCTCTGTCAAGAAAATGGAAAGAAAATTATGACAAAAAGATGTCTTGAAGGGAGGATGTGGTAAAGTAGATAAGTCGGTATCCTGCACCGAGGCTACTTTGAAGACAGCCCCTGAAAGGAAACTGTACCAGAACCCACTAACTTAGAAATACTTTATAGACTTTTGCATAAACTAAGTTATTGGTGAGTAGACGTAGCCTTATACACGGCTATTTTCCAAGTAGTAGCTGCTCTTTAATCACAGTTTTGACAGACCCTGTTATCCTGCCACGCTTTGATTGTGGGCTCCAAGTACAACAGTCTTCCCACTGAGGACTCCTGACAGTGGCTCACAGGGAACAGGGAAACTGGGCTTTTTCCCATTATTATCTGAAGGGTGGACAGCTTTCCTGCCCTGTGTCCTACAGCTCTTGTACTTCTCCATGAGGCCAGAATCACTTGATAATAATGACAATAAAGCCCAGTGGGAGATTGAGAAAACCATTAACTGAAGGCTTTTATATGATTATAGATGCACAAATCATTAACACTATACTGCTAATATACTTAGCAGTCAGTTTAGTAATAAAACAAATGACTCCAGAAATCTAAGAATGTATCCCACAAATGCAAGGTTTGCCTTGACAAAGTAATCTTATTATATTAATAAAGTACAGGCCAATAACAACCTGACCATATCATGAGAAACCAAAAAGCATCTGACAAATCTACATTCATTCCTCATAGGAACTCTCAGCAAACTAGGAACAGAAGGAAACATCCTCAATCTGATCAGAGAGATCTACAAATTCTATTAGCATCATTCTCATTGGTAAAAGGTCAAGTGTTTTCCTTTAAGACTGGAAGTAGGTAGGACACAGATACATTTACTAATAGCATGATTCTCACATAAAAAATCCTGAGGAGCCCACAAAACAGAGCTGAGTTTAGTGAGAAGGTGGGAATTACATATATACAGTAACAATCAGTGCACAGTATGCATAGTACACTTCAAGGTGAGATCTATAAAACTATAATCATAATAACATAATTGAGATTTAATAAATGCATTATTTGTACAATAAAAACCCTAAACACTGCTGATGAAGTTAGGCCTCGATAAACAGGCAATTCACTTCATGATCTATGGGCTTAACACACTTCTGTCAACACCCATATAGACATTTTTTAGCTAAGCCTAAATAAAAGACTGATAATAGCCAAAACAATTCCAAAAACGAGGTGGAATAGTTATACATTTCAATCCCCAAACCTACCATACAGTGACAGAGTTCAAGACCAAAAACAAACCCTTACCACTGATCAACTATGATTTTTGACAAAAATGCCAAGGCCACTTATTTTATTTTTTTCCTAGGACTGGGAATTTAACTCAGGCCCTTGTGCTTGCCAGGCAAGCGTTTATTCTACTGAGCTATTTCCCCAGCCCCGCCAAGGCTACTTACTTATTTTTAGTACTACAGACTAAAACAAGGGCCTTTGCCCTGAGCTAAATCCCCCCTCCCCCCATGCCTTTTAAGGTAGTCTTGCTAACTCACTTAAATTGCCCAAGATAGACTTGAACTTGTGACCCTCTTGCCTCAGTCTCACAGCCTGCAGTGGCAGTGCCACTGTGCTCTGCCTTCAAGCAGTTTCTCAAAGAAACTTCTTTTCAAGGAGTGCTGGCACAACTTAATAACTATATGTAAAAGAAATGAATATCTAACATGCAAGAAAGTAATTCAAGATGCTTCACACACCTAAATGTTAAAAACTAATACTATACAAGATATTACAATAGGGCTGAGGAGATAGCTCAGTGGTCTAAGTGCCTGCCCAGCAAGCACAAGGGCTTGGGTTCAATCCCTAGCACTGCATGCCCTGCCAGCCCAGGAACTCCAGGTACACCATGTCAGCCCTGAAACCAGGCATGGTGGCACACACCTGGAATCCCAGTGCTGGAGAGGCTGAGGCAGGAGGATCACTATGAGACTGAGCTACATAGTGAGACCTTATAGCAAATAAATAAATATGAGATTTTTTAAGGTTATTACAACAAAACATAGGATGGAAGTCTCTAGGCTCTTTAGGCAAATATTTCTTAGATTTGGCATTAACGCAATCAAGGCAGTAAATTTGTACTGCATCAATATTTAAAACTTAGTGCTTCAAAAAGCATTAAAATAATGAAAAGAGGGGGCTGGGGAGATAGCTCAGTAGAATAAGTGCTTGCCTGGCAAACTCAAGGACCTGAGTTCAATCCCCGGTTCCACAAAAAAAAAAAAAAAAAAAAAAAAAAAAAAAAAAAAAAAAAAAAAAAAAAATAATAATAATAATGAAAAGAGCCAGGTGTGGTGAGGCCCATCTATAATTCTAGCTACTTGGGAGTCTGAAGCAGGAGGACTGCAAGTTTGAGGAGAGCCTGGACAAATTAGGAAGACTGAAGACAGAAAAAGAGGGTGAATGAGGATGTAGTTCAATGAGTGAGTTGACATGCCCCAATTATTACTTACACACACACACACACACACACACACACACACACACACACACACACACACAGAGGCTAAAAAATAAACACCACAAACAAGCAGAAAAATAGCAAGTCACATCAAGACACAAAAACTGTTCACATAATACATAAAGAATTTTTAGCGTTCAATTAAATGAAATGCATTAGGGAAGTATAAATGACAACTACAGAAGCATCTCTGCTAGAAGGACCCTAAAGACAGACAGCAGTGCTGAGGAAGATGTGCTGAAAATGGAATGGAAGGCAAACGTGCTCCGCACCTGTTGGAACATACTTTGGCAGTTCCTGGCTTTCTAGTTGTGAGACATTAAGCAGTTCCGGTGCGCCTTTATTTGTAATGTGAACAAGAATGGCATAGCAAAAAAAAAAAAAAAAAAAAAAAAAAAAGGGATATCTCTAAAATTTCTTTCTGGTTAACATTTCAAAATTCTGTATTACTTGTCTAGTATTTTGTTACTTAGCACTGTGTCCATCAGTTTTGCAGTTTTTTAAAAAGTTGGAAATAAATATACCTTATGATTCAGCAACTCTGTTTCTATAATCCAAGCAAAATAAATAATTTATGTCCCCCAAAACTTATGTGAATGTTCATAGGCGCATACTTCCTAACAGCCAAAATGTAGACCAACCCAAATACTCATACTCATAACATGTAAATGAAGACACAAATGTATTCACAAAGGATAGAACATAATTAGATGTAAAGAGGAACACAGTAGTGATATGTACTCCATGAATGAACTCCAAAGCCTGTATCAAAGACACTACAAAGGGCCTGCTGTGTGACTCCACTTATACAACATACCCAGGAGAGGCACACCCACAGAGGCAGGATGGATAAGTAACTGCACACAGCTGGCACAGAAAAGTCTTTGGGGATGATGAAAAATTTCTAAAACCAGACCAGTCCATTTACTAAAAATCATTGAATGAAAGGTAGATGAATTTTGTAGTACATACATAAACTTTAACAAAGGTTTCAGTAACAAGGTTCATGACTTCTGAGGCCTTTCATATGATAGTTGCATGGAGAAACAGGCCAAGCAGGGTTGAAAATGCTGAGAACAGGTGCTGGCTGTGAGGTGGAGAGTACCCCAGTGCAAGGCTCTGCGCTCAGCAGCACATTAAATACACACTCTGTATCAATTAAGAAGTATTTTACTTAATGCATTATAGTGGTACTGTGATTCACGAATGTTTCTGTTTGCAAACAATTTGGTTTGCAAATAGAAGTGTCTGACAAAATTCTGTCTTTGTCTGCAACTCTGCATGCAGTGACAAACATGACACAGCCATCTTTCCTACACAAATATGTGTGGCTATCTTTTCCAAAACTGCAGAACAAATTAAGTTCATGAACTGAGGTATCACTGTATTGTTCTTTTTTCCCTAAAGTTTTAAATACCTTTACATTATTAAAGTTAGTAAGGTTTGATGGTTGGTAAAAACATTTCCACACTGTAAGTAGCACTGGTTTATTACACTGCTGTACAATGTCACTTTAGCTAGAAAATTACTTAATATACAAGAGAATCACTGTGAGTCCTATCTACATAGTGAGACACTGTGCTGAATACATAAAAAAAAGACTACTTAATCCATAAGTATCCCTTGCTTAACTTAAAGATTTTTACATTGCAGTTTATTTCTACCAAATATTAGACAAATTCACATTGCTGGCTATTGTCTATTTCCTGATACTGGACGCTTTCCTTCTGGTCACACTCTACTGTGAGTCAGAAAGCATTTGCGCTAAAATGAAATGGGAAACATTTAACAAATAGTAGAAATCAGACTCCTTTGTACACTACCTACAATCTTTGCACCACTGTTTACTGATCTATAAAACTTATAGTGTATCTGACAATACTGGAGTACAAAGATATAGTTAAAACTAACGTAATCTGCTTGAATGTGGACAATCAGTAGCTAAGGTGGCTGGCAGGGTCCTCCAAGTGTTTTGAGGAATGACTGTAATTACCTTGTAGGACTACAGATAGGTGTTTGCTTTCTAGCATGTATACAACTTCTGCTGAATGTTTAAGGAATATCCTGAAAAAGAGAAAGAGAAAAATACTGTTAAAAAGTAAAATTTTTACCATAAACAATTTTAAAAGTTCTTGAAATCTAGCAAAACTCATCTTTCACTACATGTATTTGTATTTTCAATCTCATGAATGTCCTTGGTATATGATTTTCAAAAGGGCATGACTTACATAACAACTGTAAAATGATAATATCACAGACATGGAGAAGAAGGTGTGACTGCCAGTGGATAGGGAGGGGGTGAACAGTGAGCAGCAAGAGGAAGCCTTGAGTGACACAGAGTTCTGCCTCCTGACAAGGCTACAGGTTCTGTAAAGCTGCACATGTGATAAAGTTGCATGGAACTACATGTGTGCCCTACATGCATAAGGGCACATATAAACTCTGGAAATGTGTAGATTTTAGTTATGTAAGCTGCTGCTACTAAGAGAGGCTGGATGAAAAGTACCTGGCTGTATTATTTTTTTAGTGTTGTGTCTTGAATTATTTCAAAAGAGAAAAAAGGAAGTTGACAAACCTGACATATTCTAACCACCGAGTATTTTCCAGTGAAGACAACCATTTCTCTTCAGTTTCTTCAAAAGGCTCTGTAGTATAAATAGGGTATACATCACACGAATACATTTTGAGGCTTAAATTAACATAATCGTTATCAGTTAAAAGATATAGCACAGTTTTAAATATTTAAAAGTTGGCTTTAAGGGGACCTGGGAGATAGCTCTGCTGCATAAGCACCTGCCTGGCAAGGGCAAGGTCTGGAGTTCAATCCCCAGTACCATTAAAAAAAAAAAGTTGACTTTAAGGATGAATCATGTACTTCCACACTAATAATACAGAGTAAAGAGCTATGACCTGATTCTACAACAAAGCTAAACAAAACATTCTCTAGTGCTCTTCTTTGTTTTCTGGCTCTTTCATGGAAGCCACCACACTGTCTTTTGAGAGCTCATGATTCCCAGACTTGCTGGCTGTCTGTACACATGGGCCCAGGGTTGGACACCTAGGAATGAGAGGGCACCAGGGTGCAGACCACATTCAAGATACTGTGTTTCTTTAGACATCTTCGTGCCTCACAAAGCTCTCCTTCTGGGTAATCACACACTGTTCAAGACGTGGTGCAAGAACACCTCGCTTGCCAGGTGCTGCAGGCACTCTACCTTTATGCTGAAGATGGAAGATGCTTGCATATGCCACACCACAGCCACCTCAGAGTTCCTTAATAATACTGAAGTGGGCATACATAAGCTACAACAAACTAAACAAAACAGCTACTTTCTGGGAGATGCAGCACAGAAGAGAGCATGGAGGGCCTCCCTGATGTGGAGGCACACATGAGGCGAGTGACACAAGCACCTGAGGCTACAACTACAATATGGTTCTGTTTCAGACCCATGCTGTCACCAATCTCAAAGATATACCCTGTGAATTAAAAAAAAATCCTTTCTCTGTTAGGTAATACTATATCTGTCATGATTAGGAGATTTTTAACTGGCTCATTTCTTTCTCTCCAAAACAAAAAATAGTTGAAAACTTCATTTGCTAGAGGTTCCAACCTTCTGTACAATAAAAGGTGAACAACTTTCAATGAGTTTCTCCTTAAATATATCCATTTCAGTATTAAGGAACATCAGTTCTGTTGGGTTGCATACACAAAAAGATATACATATATAATAAAAATGAAGTTACCATTAACACATAGTTGCTTAAGCTTTACAAATGCCGCTTGTATTTCTTGAATATTAGGCAAAGTCTTATCCAAATCCAACTTGTAAACGTCACTTCTCTGTGGATGACTTTTAGTTATTGCATTACAAATCCTAATAGAAACAAAATCCTTTAGTCATTACTAATTCATCTCTTTAATAATTTGCACCCATTTTAAGCTAAGGCATTATTCTAAGAGCCTGGGACAGGGAGGAGGGGAAGGGTGAGGTCTCCATCTTCCTTTGGACTACTTTCTGGGAGGTGCAGAGCAGAAGAGAGCATGGAGGGCCTTAGGAAGGATGCACAGAGCAGTCACCGCAGACTACTCCAGCCAGGGTAGGATCCTCTGTGGCAGCAACCCCGATGTGGAGACACACGTAAGGAGAGTGACACAAGCACCTGAGGGAAATGTTCTAGACAGAGAGGAGCTGTCACAAAGGCCCTGGGAGGAAAACAAGCGTGGCATAAGAAAATTCTTGGGGCCAGGGAGATAGCTCAGTGGCATAAACACCGCCTGCCAAGCACAAGGTCCTGAGTTTGATCCCCAGTACTGCCAAAAAGAAAAAAGAAAAAAAGAAAGGAAATTCTTGAGAAAACAATAGGCCCAAGGCAAAAAGCTGTGGAGATGAATTTATTTATTTATTTGTTTGTTTGTTTATTTATTTATTTATTTTTGGTGGGACTGGGGTTTAAACTCACGACCTTGCACTTGCCAGGCAGGCACTTGTGCCATGGAGCTAACTCCCCGGCCCCTTGAGATAAATTTAGACAACAAACAAAACCTGCATGATTTATGAAGAATGGACTGTTAAAAAACACATTAAGAATTGGCATTAAGCCAATTCTTAGTTTAATAAAATAGTTTAAATAGCCACCAGCTATAAGGTTTTATAATTAATTCTCATCCAAAAGCTTTTATCTTCTCTTTTTTTTTGTATTTTAGGGAAGGGTCTATAGGGTGTTGAGTGTTCCACTATTAGATTGGACTCCAGTGATTCACCAGTTTACAGTCTCAATTGCCATCTCAGTATGCCGTGGTGTGGGGCTTGAGAGCCCCCCCTCCCTGCCCCTGTGCCTGCTGGCAGGCACTTTAATCTGCTGAGCTATTTGGCTGGCCTCCTCGCTTCTTCTAGTGGCAAAAATTTGTGAGTATGTAGTCAGCACATGCAAGTGAGAACAATATAATATAACAAAACAGCAATCCTAACATCATTAATAAAAAATTAATATTCATCTGGCATGATTAAGGTAAAACAGGGACTTGTGTGAACTGCAGCCATGTTTTCTGGAAAACTGAAAGGTCATATAAAGGTCACATGCAGTTAACTTGCTTCCGCAACTGCTGCCTTCTTAGTTACAGCACTGTGGGAAAAAAAAAAAAAAAACCCAAGATCTGGCTGCTCTCATAATTAGACTATGCTATTTCTAAGGCTTTCTAGACCTGCCTGTAAAGTTCTGTTCATTTTTCCTTATTTATTCAATAAATAGTCTATAAATATTAGGAACTTCCTGGTGCTAATTATATGGACAATATAGAAAACAGACAACAATGGACTAGAGTGGAAGGTGGTAATCACTACACACATAACAGAACAGAAACAAGTGTGAAGAGAAGTTGGAGGGCTCTAGATAAGTCACAACTATGAGTCCTGAGCTCGGCAGGCAGCTGGGGCTTGGTTTAGGCCCTCAACTCTCGTCTGCAGTAAGAAGGCTGAGAACCAAATGCGTGGGGAAGGTGCTTGGGAAGGAACATCAGGGAGACAACCAGGGGAAGGAAAGCACTGGCACCTGTCAGGAAGACAAAGAGACCAGGGAGCATCCAGGAGGGAGGGACATGGAGGGAAGAAATGAGACACCCATGGCACACACACACAGGTGGAGCTGGGCTGGAAAAATATGGGCTTATCACATTTCTGAAAAGTAAAGTGACAAAATCTGATGAGGACTGCAGGTGGAGAACGGATGGAGAGAGAAAGGGAGCACGGCTGACCCTCAGCGCTGCAGCTAGGGAACGCAAGAGGCTGCATGCTTGAGTTTGGTCTGGACATACACCAGAGGCACAACCTGAGCAAGCACCCTCAGGCAGGGAACACACAACAGGCGGAGGAAGAGGCCTTAGACTCTATATGATATCTGGAGGGAAGGGGACAGGCCTCCAGGGGAACAGAGTGCCAGCAAAGAGGGCAGCACGGCAGTGGACAGATGTGGCCCTGGGGGCCAAGAGAGCATATGTGATAGTGGCTGCCAACATGCCTGCTGCAACAGGCATGACTGGGCAAGGCCTCCCACCCCAGGACTTCACAGATGCAGCTAAACGCATGTGTCGGGGCTCATTAAAACCACACTGAGCTGAAAGGCAAGGCTGATATTTCCTGAAGTGTCTCACCTAGAAATTACTGTACATTCAGAGTACATTAAAGGCAATGTTACTGCAAGAGGTCAGTTCTGTAAGGTCTGCCAATACTTTATAAACCAAATAATAAGCTGTATTTACCAGGACTTTAAATAGTGTAGACTTACTATACGTAGCCCAAGTACAGTGATCTAAACTGAGACATTTCTCAAGTTACCTCTGGTTGATCTTCCTCTGCTGCAGCACGTCCTTGATGAGGGCCATTCGCACAAGGGCACTGCCATTTGAGTGGCTCCAGCACCAGAGCTACAAAAGAGGCAGAATCCTTACTTACCTGCATAGAAACCACGGACCTCAGCGTCAAGGAATACATCCAACAGCAATCACTTACTGGCATCCTTCTTCCAACAAAAGAATGGGAAAAGATCTTCAGATCTTGGTCTGCTAAAGAACTTGGCACTACAAAGTATTCTGGAAGGCTGGAGGGGGAAGAGATCAAACTTAAGAGGTCTTTGCCTATATACTCTCTAGATACCACCTATACTTAAATACATTTATCTCCACTCAACATGTACCTTGCTTGGGAGCCGCATTGGCAGGCACCATGGAGGACCCCAATGATCCCGGCCAACTCTGCTACACCAGGTGTGATATAGTCATGTATCAGAAAGTTAAAATTTATACCATGAGAAAAAAAAACTTTTCATTTAAAATATTTTCCAAACTGACTATTAATCAAATATTTAGTCTCTAGAAAACATATATACATTTGTTCTCCTTACAGGCTGTGGTTAAAGATAAAGGCAAGCAACATAAAAAAGAACCAAATAAGTCAAAAGGCTTCAGCTCCCTTGCTCTCACCTGCTTCTCTACATGTCACTTCCCTTCAAGGCCCAGCTGGCTGTAGCACACTGAGCTGCACACTGCACCTCAATACAACCTCCACTCTGCTTTCTTCCATTCAGCTTGGCACGTGACAAGGGTGGGATGAGCAAGGCACAGTCACACTGGCCATGCATGTCACCCTCAAGGGGAAGCAGAAAACACAAGGTGCAAGCTCCAGATCCCCACCCCCATATTTGTGCCCTCAAAAGTTCCTAAGACAGAATTAATTGGTAGAACTGGGCATGGTGGCACATGCCTATAATTTTGGTGCCCAGGAGGCAAGGCAGGAGGACTGCTGTGAGTTCAAGACCAGCTGGGCTACACAGTGAGCTTAGAGCCAGCCTGAACTACACAACTATCTGTCTCCAACAGATAGACAAATAGAAAGAAAATAAATTAAGTGGCAGTGACATGGTAGTAGCCTCTCCTTTTTCCTCCTAAAATGCTAATTATCTACTTGAAAGAATGAGAACTTCAATGATCTTAAAGCAACCTAAAAACCTCAAGCCAGGCATGGTGGCACACACCAGTAATCCCAGCACTTGGGAGGTTGAGGCAGGAGGAATGGTGAGAGTTTGGGACCAGCCTGGACTACAAAAGTGAGCTCAAGGCCAGCCTGAACTGCATAGTGAGACCCTGTCTCAAAAAGACAAAATAACAACAACAACAACAACAACAACAATAATAATAATAATAATAATAATAAACTTCAACAGTATTAAGTGATATCAAACAAATATAAAAAATTCCTGGTTACTTTTTTTTAAAGTTTCATGTATTTGGTGCAGGGTGACTACACAGCTTGGACTCTTAGTGATCCTCCTGTCTCAGCCTCCCCAGAGTTGGCTGAGATTACAGGCATTCACCACTATGCCAGATCTTGGTGGCTGGCTGGGCACAGCTGAAGCAGGGCCAGCACAGCACAGTGCCGGGGATTGGACATGAGTCCTTGCACTTGCCCCAGGCAGGTGCTTAGACTATTGAGCTATCTCTGTAGCTCAATTCTACTTTCAAAGACCTTTACAGAACCTGCTCACTGTTTAGAAAACTGGTAATATAAGAGCAAATGTAAACATTTATACTGCCTTTCTTACATGAACTATATTTCAGGCTAATAAAGAGCTAGAGCAAATTTTATAGAAAAAAATGACAACACAATAAATAGCAATCCTTAATAAAATAACACATCTGGGCAACTATCTTCACTATCAGTAAAAACTATTCTGGCTGCTGAAACCATGATATACAAAGTAAAGTTTGCACTGAATGGATCAAGGTGACAGCCCCAAGCCTATTACTGATCAGTCAGCACTGAAATAAACAGAGGCAGAGACACAGTGAGCCAGCTTACAAGGGAAAGGTGAGGGTGAGAGGGGAAGAGACATCACGTGAGCCAGCTGAGGACCATATACAATATACCTGGAGGCATAGACATCACCATCTGAGGAAATGTTCTTGTCAAAACATTGAATCTATATTTAATTTTTTGCCTCCAGAGTTAACTAATATTTACAGGAAATATAGGACGTAAATGAGCATAGGACAGTGCAGGCATAAAATCAGTAATATCTAGAATGTGGAAAATACTACAGAAAAAAGACCTGGTTTTGTCTGCAAATAAATGTAAGTTTATGGAGGTGGGAAGAGAGCCATGTCAGCAAATTCAACATAAAACTTTCCTAGGATCTTGATCTGAACGCACCAACCTATGAGAACTATAAGACAAAATGTAAAAAGAACACTGAATAATTTACTGATGATAGTAAGGAAACTGTCAACATCCTTCAATGGATATTGTAACTGTATTTTTAAAAACCACTATCATTAAAGTATGCATTAAAGCATAATCATAAATATTTTTGACACTAACTTGATAGTTATCAGCAGAAGCATGTTTTTCTTCAGAGCAATCACTTCTTGATATAAATAACATTGTTAAAATTGAACTCACCAAGTGGATATCATGTAGCCCTCGTTAATAGAACAAACTCTCCACCCGGAAGCACCTGTCCTCTTGATTTCTCTGTCCCAGTCTGAGTAAGTTTCAAACAGTGGAGTTTTCTGGCTGGTGGCACCACTGCCAGCTGCAATCCCTTCTCTTCCTCCACCTTCTGGGGGCACTCCATTAATTTTGGTCACTGTAGGAAAGTCCATACAGTTAACTTTGGTTTGGACTCACATTTCAGTTGGCATTAGCTCTGCCCTCTCCAGCCTTCAGTCACACACATGCTCTGATGTGTGTGAGCTAGAGCAAATTCTGTCCTGCCTCATCTTTCAAGTCTCTCTGAGAATAAATGTAGTTTTGTTTTTTAAGGTATTTTGTGTAGGGTCTCAGTACACACTTCAGACTCCTGTTTTCAAGCCTCCCAGTGCTGAGACTTATCTTTCCTATTTTAAAATAATTCATCTAGACTTGTCCTTACTAATTCTTTCTTCACTCTTTGACAACACCTTTGATTTCCTGTCCATCTGTACCTGACCTGCCTTGAAATATAAATAAGCAAGTCAACCTGATTTTGAAAAGTGCATTAGATCACACTAGCTACTATGCCACACATTTGTCTTCCTTCTTTTTACTGATCAGCTTTTCATACAATGAAAGAAGCCTGGAAATGTTTTCTCTTCATTTTCGAATTATCTTCCTCCCTTCGGTTCTATGGAAACTATTCCTGGCCCTTACAAATTATAGGGTTAAATCCAAGTCATCTGTTTATTTTCTCCACATATTTTGCCTGGAAAAATGAATGCATCCAACAATTATCTCTGTTCTTAAGGTCCTCAAATGTTCTCATATCTGCTCATTAGAAAATTCGTGGTAAGCTCACAACACTGCTTGTGCTCCACTTGGGTGCTGGCCCTGTATGGGAATTCTGGCATAGTGGGCCCAGAATAGACTTCCTTAGCAAGAAGCCTTCCCCAAGAAAGGAAAATTGCTACCATACTCTGGGAAGAGGCCACAGCCTGGGAGACCCCCAAATCGGCCAGATCTGTCTCAAGGTGACACATGGCATAGTCTTTCCTGGCCCACTGTCAGCCATAGGCTGCAACTGTAGCAAAGTTCCACGCCAACATCCTTAGGCAGATGTTCTGGCATACTTGAACCTGCTAGCAACTTAGCGTAAGACTCCCTGCCATGAAAAACACACTAGCCCTTGCCCCAATCTTTTAATCATACTCATTTTTGAAAAGAATTGAACAAATCTAGATAGCTGTTCTTGACCCTAAAGATCCTTCACATAACTGTGTACCATTGTTCCTAATTCCAATTCTTTGTAGCCATACAAAATCCTTAGTTGTCCCACAAATGGTCCATATCCATTTCACAAATCATTTATTAACTCCTGCTACAAGACAGTTTTTCTGAGAATATATGATGTGCTAATGCCTAAGAGCACAAAGTAAAATTTTATCTACTTTGAAAGCATGAACGAGACGGCAAGAAGTAAATTCAACAACTATAGGGCACCAGATTTCACTTTCAGAGTGTGAAGAAGACACAGAAGAGCAAGCCCCAAAGTTTTGTTAAGTGGGAGGGGTCAGCCAGGAAGTGCTTCATGACCTGACCCCATTTGAAGAGTCCTAAAGAATGTGTCAAAAGTTTCCAGGTAGCTAGTGAAGAAGTGGGCTCTGGGCAGAGAAGAGCACTTTTATAACATGATACAACTGTAAACCATCAAGTAATTAAATATAGCTACAACTGTAGGGATGCAGGAAGAAGTAGAATGAGGCTGGAAAAATTAGAGGCAGCCTAGACTTGAGACCTATACTGATCAAAAGGTAAACTGCTTAACTATAAATTAAAATGAAAAAAAAATAAGTCTCTTAGTTGAGCTAACCATATTTCAAGTGCTTATTTACACATGTGACTGGCAGCTTCCTTGATGGACAGCACAGAGGAGGGAACACTTGTATCACAGGGCAGTGCTGCTCTAGATTATGAAAGGTTTCATGCAGGACCAGGAATTCTAAATTTTCTCTCTCAAGTGGCGCTAGAATTAACCATTGATTCTAACAGAGCTCATTAATAACAAAAATGCTAATAAGTCCACATTTAAAGAATAATTCAATGCCAAACCTACTCCTTAAAAAGGAAAAAGTAACCAAGTCTAGTGAAAATGTAATGTTCTGATGGGAAGAGGCATTAAATGAGATTACGTCACAAAACTTGTAAACATGTCTGTCATGATGCAGAGCTGCTGGTCTGCAGATTATTCTATAAGGGTTTCAATTTTTTTGTTTATAAGCATAAGCTCACATCTTTTTTTTTTTTTTCCTGTACTTAGGACAGGCTGTACAGGGTATATAGGGTCTCACTCCATAGATCAGACTCATAGTGATTCTCCTGTTTTCAGCCTCCCAAGTGCTGGGATTATAGGCTTGCAATACTGCACCCAGTCTCAATTGCCTTCTCAGTGTGTCCTCAGGTGGGATCAACACAGCACGCCAGGGATTGAACCCCTGCTGCACTCTGCCTAAGCAGGCGCTTTAGTCCACTGAGCTATCTGGCTGGCCCATAAGTGGACATTTTAACAGCTTCATAACAAATATAAACCTGCTTTTTGATGTTATTTGCCTACTAGTAATCTGGCTTGTAAACCAAGTCCTTATAGTTATTGTGTAAAAGAACAGCCTGAGAGTTGCTGCTGTCTGTATTGTTTTCTATGGTGTTTATGTGAAGCCATACATCATGTGTCTGCAGCAGCTGCACACCTTCCCGCAGGATACTCACAGTGCCGTGCACAACTGCGCAGGCTTTCAGAGATGGCATTTACTCAGGTGACACTGGATAGGAAAAAACCTTCAGAATGTTGAAGGCCAGCTAAAAGCTTCTTTTTCTAGGAACTGCTGATCTTATTTGTGGAAACAGCTTTGTCACCTGCTGATCTGCATAAAAGACTTCTTGAATCCAACCAATGAATCAAGGTGTCATCTAGAGGCTCCAGAATGGATTATGGTCATTTTTTACTCACAAATTAATGAATTCTGACTGTACAGAAATTTCAGGCTTCTTCTGATCTTACACATGCAAAGCTTATGCTTCTATAACAGCACAGGAAGGTTTTAATGCTATTACCCTATGAAGAAACTGAACAAAACTTCGGCTGGTATTATTACATTTGTGAAGTATGTGCTGAAGGAAAAGGCTGAAGGATTTAAATAAAAAGTCCCTAAATACTTTCAAGACTCATTAAATTTTATTAACAAGGAAATAAGAAAAACTGGTTCATAAGAAACCCAGTGGTAGAAGATCTATGGGTTAATAAACAATTTATAGTATTATAAACAGAGATGCCTATAGAAATGAGTAAAGAAAAGAAAAAGGTGAGAAGTACCTTGAGCAGTTAATAAGTTACCAGCTATACATGGAACCAAATAATTTCTATCAGAAAAAAAAAAAAAAGTAGCATAAAGAACTGGGCTATATCACCAAAGAAATTGAATCAGGAATCAAAGACTATTTCCTGAGCTTTGTTTTACCTCTTGAAACTTTTCATTCAAGCTACTCTTATAGCTCTGGATGAGGGTCTTACTGAAGATAACCAGGACTCACCATTCTAGGGGCCAAGGGTCAGCCAGATAGCTTGGCGGACTAAAGCGCCTGCTTAGGCAGAGCACAGAGGCCAGGATTTAATCACTGCCCCCAGAGTGCGCTGAGAGGACAATTGAGACTGGGCCTGATGGTGCATGCCTGTAATCCCAGCACTTGGGAAGCTGAAAACAGGAGAATCACTATGAGTCTGATCTACATAGTAAGACCCTTATAGACCCTATCCTAAATACGGGGGTGGAGTGGGGGGAAGGCAGACCATTCTAGGGGCCTCATGATGGCCCAAAGGAACTTTTACCTAAGAGCACAATTGCTAATGCTTTATTTTTAGACAAAATGTAATTTTAAACTTTAAAAAAAGTAAGTATGTTACTCAGTCTAAGTTATAATAAATGTACATTTTGGTAAGAGAAGTTACAAATACTTTTGCTATCCAACTTGCACATGGGAGAAATTATAAGCTATTCTTCAGGCATTCTCATATATCATCTCTATGGTTGGTCTCATCTAAAGTAATAAAGATATACCATATGAATCTGTGGATACTATGTGCTGTAACATTTTAGTGTATTTATAATGTAGTGATACTGTAATATACTTTATACATAGGTAATTTAAATTACCACATATTTTAAGATAAAGATAAAATACTAGTATAGTTAATATAAAATACTAGTATAAATACTAGTACAGTTAATAATTTATAAGCCCTAGACAGTGTTGAAGTGAGTGGATCTTTCATTATAAACACATACTGATTTATTTTTCTTCATCCAACAGTAAAAGAACATACATGCTTCAGTCAGCTAGAAGATGTGCAGCCACCAACCTATAGGGAGCTAATAGGACACAAGGCCTCTTTATCTTTTTATGAATTCTGAAACATGGCTATTAAAATTACTGATATAAACAAAATGTATGAATTGCATGATCATCTAGAATTCTTATGAGGTCATGGTGACATATACGTGGACAGAACTATTTTACTTTCATAAAACTGCCTAGAATGTACATGTTTGCTGTAAAATCACTTGTTTTTCATTAATTCTATTTGGAATGCCCGTATTTTAACAATCTTAACAAATTCAACCAAAAATTTTTAACCCTTTGGTTTTTGTATGAAATTACACCTTGTCAGAAGTTCATGCTTCTCAATTATTGTTGTAGTCTTCCACCAGTTTTCTTTAAAGTTAAGATTATTTTGACCAAAATAATCAAATTAAAAGGACAGAAGATATATTGTTTATCATAAAATATAAGCCAATAAAATATTCGACATCACTCTTATAAGCCTGTATTTATAACTGCTTACACTATGTCTTTCCTGGTCATTTTTCAAGAAACAAATCTGACAATATTGACTCTGTTAATATATAGTGCCTACTTCCCTAAAAGTTATGAAGCTAGTAACTCTACATTCGTTAAGGCTCATAAACTTGATGCTTTTGACAAACACAGAATAAAGTTTATACATGGAAAATTAGTCACAATATTTAGTATTTTCATATTTACCTGAATTGTGGTATTTTTTTCCAACATATTCAAATGCAAAGAGTAGCTGGAGATCTGTTGGCTGGGAATAATGAGCTATTGCAAGGCATACCTAGGAAAAATTCTACATTTAGAATTTGCTTTTAACACACTTCAATGAAATGTACAGTATGGCCTCAATCAGCTGGGGCGTTATCCTGGGCAGCGGCTTCAGATGCTGCTCACTTGGCTTTGTGCTGACCTCCAACAGGAAGGAGCTCCTTACACTGGGTCTCTCGTCTACCACTGTGCCCCGAGACACTTAAGTTTTTAGTTAGTACATGGAAGGGTTCAGTACATATTTAATGAGCTGAATTTTAACTGGAAGTAATTTTACTCCAATAAATGAAACTTGAAAGCAAGAGAACCACTCCCCAAAGCAAGGTAGTGATAATGTATCTATTAAAAATATTTTTTTAAAAAGAGAAAAATTTAACTTGGTGGATTAGAAAAGCTCAACATAAGGTATGCTAAATCTAAACTTTTTTTTTTAACATCTTAACTTAACAGAGAAATCAACTGCAAAAAGTACCAGAAATACAAAGGTGGTATTGAGAAGTGAAGTAAAAAAACTATGTTTAAGTAAAACAGTTTCAGACTATGTCCTGTGGTAGAAATGAGAGATTCTTTTGAGTTAAAGAGATGAAGGATTGAGCTGTAGGCTCCATTGAGCATCAGATGTGTAGCCAAATCATGTCAAGTTAATTTCTCTTTTCTAGCCTCATTCTCCTTATCTGTGAAATAAAAATACCTACACTGTTATAAGGATTGACAACCTGAATGCATACTTGGCCTTCAGAGGAATTCTATATGTGGAAATTGGTTGTCATTCTCAAAAGTTTTGAGGTAGAATAAAAGATGAATTCTCTATGCTACAAGCACTGGACAAGATGATGAGAAGAAAGGCCCTTAAAAGAGCACGGAACAAAGAAGAAATTTAAGACATATGGTAGGGAAGAATAGTAGATTACCTCACTCAAAAAGATTAAGGATCACTTAGAAGGTAAAATAGCAAGCCAAAACTGAGATACTTTCAACAGTGAGAAAGCAAGAAAATTGTTAGTTCATGTCAAACTAATGGTTTCTGAAGTGAGTTGATATAAATTCCATTAATAGTAAATGTGTGTCATTAACAGTAAACATTTTTAAAACTCTTGCATGAGTATTTTTGTTTAAACAGTTTTTATTTATTTTACTTTCTTGTTTCAGAACTTTTGTTTGTTTGTTTATTTTTGTGGCCGGCTCAGCCTGCCCTGAGGGCAGGGCTGGCACAGCATGTGGTGCCGGGGATGGAACCGCGGTCCCTGCAGCCCCCCAAGCTTTCCTAAGCAGGCGCTTTAGACCACTGAGCCATCCTGCTGGGCCCAAGCTTTGTTTTTTTCTTTTTTTAATAATTTTTTATTTTATTTATTTATTTTTTCTTGTTTCAGAACCTTTGTTTGTTTATTCACTCATTTATGGCTGGCTCAGCCCACCCCGAGGGCAGGGCTGGTGCAGCATGTGGTGCCGGGGATCAAACCGTGGTCCCTGAAGCCGCCTAAGCTTTCCTAAGCAGGCACTTTAGACCACTGAGCCATCCCACTGGGCCCATAAAATGAGTATTTTTGGACTGGGGAAGATAGCTCAGTGGCATAAGCACTTGCCTGGGGGCACAAGGACCTGAAAGTTCCTTGGTACTATCAGTACCAAAAATAAAATAAATCTTCTATCTTAAAAAATTAAAATATACAACCAAGGGCGCAAACTTTACTAGTTTTAATATTCCCTGTACCTCAAAAAAACTTCCCAAAACTTACACCTTGATTTCTCAAGGCCTATTAGCTTTCTATGAGGGTTCCCTTAGAATAGCAGTTCTCAACCTGTGGGTCACAACCCCAGCAAGGGTTGAACGACCAAAACACAGGGGTTGCCTAAAGCCATTCTGAATTATAACTGTAGCAAAATTGCAGTTTTGAAGTAGCTACCAAAATTATTTTTTGGTTTGGGGTCACTGCAACATGAGGAACTGTATCGTGGGGTCACAGTATTAGAAAGGTTGAGAAGCACTGCCTTAGAAAATTTAGGAGACAGTTGTCTCTATTGTCTCTATTCATAATCAGAGCAAGCATCTTCCCTACTGTGTCTTCAGGAACAAAACTACTGAAATCTATACCTTGAGAAAGTTCTAGTCCCTTTCCATCCCTCTGGGCAGCACACTGTGCTGCAAAGTACTACTGAGCTTTTCAGGTCTCTCTCATTTTGCTACACTGCCACACTGCACTCTTGAGGCATACTTACCATATGGTCCCTCTAGGGTGTCTCCGTACTCTAGAAATCCATAGCACTTATGAATTCTCTTCTAAGCATACAATTCTGGCTAGTAACACGGTTTTCTTGATAATTAGCTGTGCTTCTCAAGCACTGGCCTAGTATATTTTTTTACTCTTGATTCTTCACAAAACTTTCTCACCTCATGTATTTCTCCTTCCTGATGTTCCCTCACATTCTGTGGTCAAAGAATAAACGTGTACATTCTCTCTGACTTGGCCCCAACTATCTCCTATCTGTCTCAACCTTCAGGAAGTCCTTCTCTAGTGCAAACCTGCTTTCTTGGAAATCACTGTGTCTTTCAGCACTACTTCTTAAACCATCATAGACTGAGTCAATTTCAGAGTATTAATTCCCAAAACCTTTCTATTGTCTTCAAATATAACATAATTCCAATATATATCTTATTGGTTAGTTATGCTTATGTGCCTATACTTTCAAAATATTCAAATAATAGTCACTGGTTTTGAGCCGGCAAGATAGCATAGTGGTCTAAAGTGCTTGTGTAGGCAAGCTTAGGCAACTGCAGGGACTGCGGTACGATCCCTGGCACCATGTACAGCATCAGCCCCACCCCCAGGGTGGGCTGAGCCAGCCATAACATAAATAAATTTTAAAAATAATAATTATTTGTGTAGATAAAAAGTAGTCCACAGGTGGTCTCTTATGACACCTGTACTATTAAGTTCCTTTCCTTTTGCATGGATGCCAAATTTCTCATACATTCAACAAATATTTACTGAGTACTCAGCACATTCTAAACTCTGAGGATAAAGTGAACAAAACAGACACAAACCTATGTCCTCATTAACTTTATATCCTAACAGGGAAGACGGATACCAAACAAGATAAAACCCACAACAATAAAATAGAAGTTAATTTTTTAAGTGTAAAGGAGAAAAAAGTAGACCAGAAAAGGGAAACACAATATGGAAACAAGAGAAAAGCATGTTAAAAATTAAGAGAAGAAAGGAAATCCCTTTCTTCATGGACTAAAATCCTGGCCCTAAGTTTCGTTATCATCCTTCCAGTTGCCCTCCAAAATGCAGTGTTCATCAGTGGCTGCACAAACACTACTACTTGACAAAATTAGCTCCTAACATATTAGTGAAAATGCTTTTACTAAATAATAGTGTGATCATTAGAAAGCAGACACAGCCCAAACTGCACAAAAGAAATAGGCCTGGTTTACACAGAAGAAATTCACAAAAAATTGATGATAAAACATGTCTCTTTGTAAACAGGTGAATCACTGCAAGTCTAATCTAGTAGTGAGACCCTGAACACCCTATAGGGGCCCCCAAAAAAGAGCATGTCTTTCTTGCTGCCACAAAGCAAAAAAGAAACAAAGCCTATCTGCAAAGCAAAACCCAACTAAAACCTAAAAACTAACAGCTTTTACATTAGCTATTACATTTTATGCTGAAGCTCAGTGTGAGGACTTCTGCAATGGGTGATCTTTTAAGGGCAGTGGGAAAGGGGAGATGCGAAGGAAATTTGTTGCTGCTCAGCAGTATAATGACAAGTATATACAGTTTATTTTCACATAGCCTAATTAAGGGATATCTCTAGGTACACATGCAAGGGCATGTACAAATTGGTACATCTAAATGAACTTGTTATATTACTGTGGAACACTGAGAAGAGAGGAGAAAGCAATCCAGGTGTCTTTTCTTTACACTTCTTCAAATATGCTATTTCAGAACCCTATGTCCAAGTTCCAGGCTTGCTTAGAGTACCCACAAGACTTAAAAAAAAGAAAAATAGGTCTCCTTTCCATGCAAAACTATTCCACTTTGCAAGCATTTCCTAGGCAATAAAGAATTTTAGAAAACCCTGAGTACCCACAGTGGATGGTTTTTCTTCTCTAACCAGCAAATGGTACAACACTGGAGAGGCACAAAGTCATATGACACTCAAACCTCAAGTTCTATCACTTTTGCAAATAGAAAACTGGTTTCCTCTATTTCTGTGGAAGGCCAAGGAGCATCAGATTCCAAGCAAAAATGAGAATCCAAGAAAAGGCCAAAGTGTCCTTTAATTAGATGAACTCAATTTACCTCTAAACAGCATGTCTGAGTAACTGGTTCACCACCAGCAATTTGAGAGTAAACTGAAGACAAAGGGCATATATCTTGTTTATCATCTACCCACCTAGTTACATATTTTAAAAAGTGTTAAGTCATTCAAAATAACAGCTTTCTTTTCTTTCTTTTTTTGCCTCTCAATTCTGAGCAGTCTTCAGGTGGTGACTCACAGTGCCATGACGTTATGCATCTGAACCTGCACCATGAACTCCTTTCTCTACGCGGACTTGCCCTAAATATCATTATTTTCCAAATAATTATATTCCAAAGATAATAAGTATGAATGGTAGCAGATACAGGTGTACAAGGTAATCTAATTTACTCACAATTGAAAAATAACCAACTAAACAACCAGGTTTTAAAGGAACATTTAGCCGGGCGTGGTGGCGCACGCCTGTAATCCCAGCACTTGGGAGGGTGAGGCAGGAGGATCGATGTGAGTTTGAGACCAGCCTGGGCTACAAAAGTGAGCTCAAGGCCAGCTTGAACTACACAGTGGGACCCTGTCTCAAAAAGACAAAAAAAATAAATAAATAAAATAAATAAATAAAGGAACATTTAATAAAATGTGAACCAGTTTACTATTTTGTATTTTCAAACACAACATAAATGCTTTCAATATTTCAATGTTGATCAATGGTTCACTCATCAGAGTACTCTAAATATGCATCTGGTCATTTTTACTTTTAATTTAATTTTATTTGCAGGTACCAGGGATCAAACTAACTCAGGACCTTGTGCTTTCCAGGCAAGCTTTTATTCCACTGAACTATCTCCCCACTCCCTAGTCATTTTTAAAAAATTTAGAAAATCAAAGTTTTTCTAGAGAAAATGTAGCATTCAAAGCTTCCAGGAAGTAAAAATGATCAAAAACTTACCAACTTTTACCTCACTTTACACTTGATCTGAACCAAAAGGCTGAGAAGTGATTTTTACCTAATTTTAGATGACAACTTCACCTGCAAATATAGAGTATGCTACGTTTTTGTTTTTAGCTCACAAAGCCATTAATCTTTGGTCATCACATGACTTCACTGTTTGAAAACATGTAAATCACAGAAATGATTCTCTGTAGTTATATTTCCTCCCAAGACTGTACAAAGCATAGAGTGTTTCTCTAGACCCAAGCTAACACGCTTTTTATATTTTAAGACACCAGGAAAAGGATTGTTGTCAGAAAACTGGTCATGAAAAAGGGCATCAGAAATCAATCACAAATTCCAGGAGCTGCCCCATGATTGCACTGTGGGTGTGAATGCTACACATCCCCTGGGATAGGTAATCTGCATTTCTACATAAGGAAGGAAGAGAAGTTAGCTGCTTGAACTGCTGCTACTCCACCTTTCTCTTGTGCTCTTGCTCTTAGCTGCCACCATGAAAGGTTGCCTTCTGCCATGTGCCACTCTGCCTTGGAGCTGCCTGAACATTGATGACTGGAACCTCTAGTAACTATGAGCTGGAACCTCTAGTAACTATGAGCTAAGCAAAGCTTTCCTTCCCCTCAAAAAAAGAAAAAAAAAAAAAAGAATAAAATAAAGGAGAAATTAATGCTTAATTTTTTCTCTCTCTCCTTTAATTTTTCATAATTTTTTACCAATTTTGCATGTTTATATCTGTTAATTGGAGCTAATTTGAAGACAATATATAATACAACAACCCTTGCTGAAAAAAAAAAGAAAAAGGGCATCAGAGAGAAGAGCTTGGTTTGTGTGGACAATTCAAAGAGGCTTTCTTTGTCATTTGCCAGCAGCACAGCACACAAGGGATAGCCCAAACTGACAGAGCACTTATTTGTTCATTCGGCAACTACATGTTCATGTGTACCATGTTTCATGCTATTTTGTGCCGTTCCTAGTGCTCAGTGTTCCTGCTTTATCTTCTCAACTGGACTTACCCATTTTAGAGAAAGAAACTGTATCTTATCTTTCTTCTTGTTTTACAAACTCGAGCACATGGTCTAACACATCAAAAATGACCACTGAGTATCCTAGAAGGCTCAAGAACTAAGTCAAGGGTCTGGGGAGATGGCTCAGCAGTCTAAGCACCTGCCTGCAAGTGCAAATAGGTTCAAACCCTGGTACTGCATGCCATGCCAGCCCGAAACACTGCGCTGGCCACCAAAACTGGGCATGGTGGCAAACACATGTAATCCTAGCATTAGAAGCTGAGACAGGAGAATCACTACACGTCTGAGCTGCATAGTGAGACACTGTACCAAATGATAAAGAACTAAGCAAAATTATTATAATCTCCATTTACTCAATTGATAAATACAGTAAAAAGGGGGAAGACTTAGTTTTCCTGAAACTGGCCCACTGTATCAATTTCTAACTTAAAAATATTCTCTCTTAACTCAGTCTCACTAGTTCCTAGGTGTCCCTATTTATGAGACACCACAACTCTTGAAGTTCATATGTAGGTTCTTGCTATTTGGTGAATGAAATTACAAATATATTTTTAAGTCTGAGAAAAAAACTTGGCTGGATGTTTATTCATGTATAGCTTACTATCTATTCAATTTCAAGACCATTCTACATATAAATAAGCATCTCAATCACAAACAATAGAATCAAATGGCTGAAAGGGGCCTTAAAAAGTATCAAGCTGAATTTTGAATGCTGTGGCACACTGAGAGGTGGTTAGCCATACTGTATTTGAGAACTGCTAGCCACAGACCCATTGTCACTCTGCTGGACAATACCAATGGTCATGTATTTTCAGATATTCAACTCATGGTTGCCTTCCTGTGGAGGAACTACTGGTTCTAGTTTTACAAATCAATTTACCACCTCCTCACCTAAGTATATGAACACTGCTACCTTAAGAGCTTTGTGACAGCATCATTTGGTACTATTAGGAATTTTACTGCAATCTACTGATGATGAAAAACAAATGTGCCTTTGGTGGTGCAAAGACTGCTTCAGTTCTGAAAGAAAGCAAATTTCTAGGCCATGAATACACCACTCCAATGTAGAGGAGGAGGCTTTCCTCTGGAAATTCTATTACTACTTTTTCACATTGCTGTATCAGACTAAAACAGAAGGGCATTAGGTCTACCAGCTTTACCCTTCTGGCAAAACCAAAATCTAGAATAAATAAGTAGATTTTTTAAAATGCCCTTTCATTCCATTTGACAAGTGCACAAAAATGCTGAACCGCAGGGTAGAAATAAGCAAATTAAAAAGTTCCTAATTTTGGGTTGGTGAAATAGCTCAACAGTCTAAAGCACCAGCTTAGGCAAGCTTAGGCAAAGCGCAGGTACCATGGTTCAATCCACAGAACCACATGCTATGCCAGCCCCAACCCCATGGCAGGATGAGGTGGCTTCAAGAAAATAAATAAATAAAAATAAAAAGTTCCTAACTTTGAGCTACCCCTGTCAAGTATCATTCAAATTAATTCATCAAGATTTCTTTAGGGGCTTGGGAGATAGCTCCATGGCAAAAGTGCCTGCCTGGCAAGTGTAAGGTCATGAGTTTGAACCCTGGTCCCACCAAAAAAAAAGATTTCCTTAAACTGCCTATGAGGTCTTTTCTATAGCTATGTATTTCCTTAACCTCATGCAACCTACATGTGGCTTTGAGCTTGCTAATAAAGTTCTGCAGAACTGAACCATAAGCTTCACCAGCCTCAATTATAGTACATCTCAAATATTCGAACCTGCAAGACAGAAACTATGTGGTAGTTGTTCTAATATAAAAGATAGGCTAATTTCCATACTTGGCAGATATGGAGAAGTCTAATATTTTGGGAGTTATATAGAATATTGTAAAATAGCTATAAACCTATACCAGAAAATAGTTCTTACTTAAGGAAGTAGCTAATTATAGATACCCCTAAAAAAAAATGTGAGTAACCAAGAAATGCAAAGTTCCATACAGAAATTAAATTGGTAAATACAGGGCAAAAGCCAGAACTTGATAAAACTTAGCAGTATTACCTTTTTGGCACTTTCAGGACCTGATTCATCAAAGCGAAATCTGACAATTCTGAAATCTTTACAGTAAATAATTAACTCTGTTGGATTAAATTTCAGTTTCTGGTTGGGACCTAGGACTTTCTGCTTTCTTTTGTGGTCATTTACTAAAATGAAAAAGAAAAGAAAAGGTGTCAAAATCTTTGTTACTCATTGTTTATAAAACTATAACACAATTTTAGTGAAAAGAATTGGAAAATTGTCTATGACTTGAGCACTGGTTATGTAAAATCTTTGCATTTGTCTGTAACTGTTAGAACTTCAAGGGAATGAACTCTAACTTTTTTTTTTTGGCTTTTTGAGACAGGGTCTTACTACGCAGTTCAGGCTGGCCTTGAGCTCACTTTTGTAGCCCAGGCTGGTCTTGAACTCGCACCAATCCTCCTGCCTCAGCCTCCCAAGTGCTGGGATTATAGGCATGAGCCACTACGCCCAGCTCTAACTTTGTTTTTGAAGGTATTTTAAAAGTATTTAATAAAATCACCAATAACTAGGTATGTTTTTTTTTTTTTTTTTTTTTTTTTTTTTTTTTTTTTGA
>PVJA010020589.1:0-36770 GCA_004027025.1 Myocastor coypus | reverse complement strand
TCTCTCTCTCTCTCTCTCTCTCTCTCTCTCTCTTTCTCTCTCTCTTTTTCTGTCTCAGCCTTCCCTAAGGGTGGGGTTGGCTCAGTATGTGGTGCTTCTGATGGAACTATGGTCCCCTGCATCTGCCTAAGCTTGCCTAGGCAGGTGCTTTAGACCACTGAGCTATCTCACCAGCTCCCTAATTTTATTTTCACACAACATCTAGATTGCTAGATAGCCCAGGATGGGCTAAAACTTGTGATCATCCTGCCTCAGCCTTTCCAGACTACTGGGATTATAGACAGGTGCCACTACATGCAGCTTTTTTAAAAAATCTTTTTCTTTTATTACTTTTAATAATAGATAACAATGTGACATTTTCAAAACACGTTAATAGTACATTCCCAATAATTGATACAATGCACATTGCTGTCCCCGCAGTAGTCATGCAGAGCGCAGGATACAGACATGGTAATTTTTCTAATCACCATTGGTACAGAAAATTTCTTCTTGTTGAACTAAGAGGCAGTAGCTATATACATAGTCCAGAATTTCATAATCACAATGGATTATTGGCAGAACTGGCAAAGTCAGAAGTGTTGGTTTAAACCTTTTACAGTTCAGCATACTAATATAGCTTTACATTTTATACCTTAAGATAAACTTTTCCCCTGGGTGGTTAAGGGCAAGTTAAAGCAAGACCAGTATAATAAAATATGTAACTTTTGTATCTCCCAAGGTCAGTCAAATTCCCTCAGGATTTTCTTTGAAGCCATGTACAGTGCTTTGTAGAACTGTTGTCAGTGTCAGCGTCTGGATGAGTCACAGCCATTGCTTGACTAGTTTGCTTTCTGTGAAAGCCTGAGAGAATGTTTTCTCTCTAGGTGACTCTCCTTAGGCACACTATACATTGTCAGACCCTTTCCACTGTGGCCCCATAATCTCCTTGAACAGAAAATTTGGGACACCACTGAGTTATAGGATGTTACAGCACAGGTTCTCTTCTGTCCTGATTCCTCACTGACCTTGAAGGGCTAGGGCCAAAATATTGGCAATCCTGTAGCCCTTTTTTTTTTTTTTCATCTAATTTTTGGTCTGTAAACTTACATTCTTAACCATCCAAAAGAGAAGCTTCATGATACTATTACTCTATAACGTAGATACTTGAGCTTAACATCACTGTCTTTCTGAATTTCAAACATGTTACACTTAACTTGGAATTGGTATTTTCCATCCATCATTGATATTATAATAAATCTCTGTACAATGTGATAAGGGCAGTTACACATTTATGTACAGAAATTTAGAAACCCAAGTATATACAAGATTGCATCTGATCAATCCTATGGCATTTTTCCCAGTCTCTTACTCTGATTTAATACCCTTTTTTGTTTTCTTATAAACCAACCATTTACTTGAGAGAGAGAGAGTACAGCAGCAACTGAGATTACACTAGAAGCTGCACAAATCTAAAAGACCAGAATGACAGGCATTCCAAGCCTAGTCCCAGTGTTACATGCAGCTTTTTAAAGAGTTATTTGCACAGTGATGACCTAGCAAATAGGAACAACACCCTTTTTCACAGATATGCAGACAAAACCACAAAAATTATTTCTCCCAGTGCTCACATTTGAAAATGGACTTGGAATTTGGACTTAATAACAAATGAAGTTTTCACATCTTTGGGAGGAAATTAATTGTGCAGGTAAGTTCCATGGCTCGCAGTGAATTGGCATTGTTCATAAAACTAGAAAGGGCATACTGCTAAGAATTTGTTTTGTTTTGTCTTTGCAATGGTGTAGAGGCTTTTTTAATGTTAATGTGTTAAAAGTAAGCACCTCAGCTGACAGGGCTGGGCTGCAATTTTTCTAGATCCAGCAGTGAGAAAAAAAGGGGTGGGGCATAATGAGTATGACCCGGAAAGACAACTCTGTCCAATTTCCAAATCTTCAGTGATAAGCAAGAATGATGATGACCAGCCCAGCCCCGCAGCACCTTACAAGACAGTCCATACAGTCTCTCAGCAGTTACACTCCAGAGATTATTTCACTGTGTCTCTTTCCCGGAGGTGAAGGAAACATCTAGAATTTGCTGGTCGCCCTGACCTCCTGCCTGGAAACTGCAGCTCCCCCTGCTGGTGGTCCACCACCGAGGTGACAGAAACAGATCTGACCTTCCATTCAGTGCCCGTTTTCCTGGCGCCATGAAGCTAACCAGCCTCTCTCTGCTGGCCTTGACCTTCTTGCTTTGCCTCCACATGGCCCAGCCTGGATTACGGAAGAATGGAAGTAAGGCCTGGTGGCCCAGGGTGGGTCTGTGGAAGGGAAGCGTTTCCTCTGAAAAGCCACGGAAAGCGCTGGTCCTGAAGCCCAAAAGCACCTAGGTGATCAGCGCCTTGTGTGGCTTTTTCTTTTTCTTTTCTTTTCCTTCAGCTAAATGGAAACCTGGATATTGTCCGGAGTTTTATCTTGAGTGTATTTTCAGTGGATTGCCTGGGTGCCTGAGTGATCGAAGCTGCAGGGGAACCAGGAAGTGCTGCTACTACAACTGCCGCCACCAGTGCATGGACCCGTCCGTGGGTGTGGATGATGAGGTGAGTGGCCCCGCAGATTTGCTCTTCTCTACTGCCAAGAAATTTCCCACAAACCATTTGTCATAGAAGAAAAGCAGAAGTGTCAGTGTCTCTAGAAGTCACGGCGGTCACAGCTTTCAATCAACATTTAAAAATCAGTAGCCTTTCTATATATCAGTAATGAGTTAGCTGAGAAAGACATCAGAAACAAAATTCCATTCACAGTAACTTAAAACAAAATAAACAAACAAAACCCCTAGAGACCAACCTGACCAGACAGGTGAAAAACCTCCTACAGCAAAATTACAGAACACTAAAGAAAGAAATTTAAGACACTACAAGATGAATAGTTGCACCTTCCCTTGTGCCTGGATTGGCAAAACTAATATTGTTAAAATGGGCCTCTTACCAAAAGCAATCTAAAGGTTCAATGCATTTCCTCATAAGTCCAGTGACATTCTTCAAAGAACTAGAAAAGAAAAAGAAAATCCTAATGCTCACATAGAAACATAAAGACACAAACTAGTCAAAGCAATCATAAGAAAAAAAAAAAAAAAAAAAAGCAAGGGTTCGGGTGTGCTGTGCCAGCCCTGCCCCCAGGGTGGGCTAAGATGGCGACTGAGACTGGGCCCGGTGGTGTGCACCTGTAATCCCAGCACTTGGGATCACTACAAGTCTGATCTATGAAGTGAGAGCCTGTAGACCCTTACAAAAAAAAAAAAAAAATCAAGGATGCTTTTTTGCATTCTGGTATCTGCAATACCAGCTATCAAATTATACTATAAAGTCAGAGTGACAAAAACAGCAGGGTACTGTCACAAGACTAGAGACAGACCACTGGAACAATATAAACCCACCCAACTACATCTGATTCTTGATAAAGTACCCCAAAAATATACAATAAAAAGACAGCCTCTTTAACAATTGTTCCTAGGAAAATCTGATATACTTTTTTAAAAATTTTTTATTTTATTTATTATTTTTATTCTTGTTTCAGAACCTTTGTTTGTTTATTCACTCATTTTTATGGCTGGCTCAGCCTGCCCCGAGGGCAGGGCTGGCACAGCATGTGGTGCCGGGGATCGAACCACAGTCCCTGAAGCCACCCAAGCTTCCCCAAGCAGGTGCTTTAGACCACTGAGTCATCCCGCCGGGCCCAAATCTGATATACTTGTGTGGATTAAAACTAGACTCCTGCCAGTCACTGGCTCAGTGTGCCCCAGGGGTGGGGCTGGCATTAGCATATGGGAATGAGGATCAAACCCTGGTCCCTGCACATGCCAAAGCCGGCGCTGACTTCACTGAGCTGTCTTGCTGGCCCCTGATTTTTTTATTATAATTATTTTCAGTTTTGTTGTTGTTTGCTTTTGAGTTTTTTTTTGTTTTGTTTTGTTTTTTTTTTGTTTTTTTTTTTGTTTTTACAATTTTCAATAAAAAAGCATTTTCTGCTTCACAGTTAAGTTGTGAGGAAAGGGATTATGGGATCATAATTCCTCAGGTGTGCCAGCCCCGAATCCTTGACCATCGGCCGGTGTGCCTTGGCAGTACATCTCAGTGCCTTTGGGAGGTTTAGGGATGAAAAACCATGTTTCAGCGCGGCGCGTGCATTCTCATAGCTCTGTTTTTTCTCTACTTAGGATGAAATTCCTTAACCAGGCCTGAGAAAACACTGTTGCTAAAGGCTCGGACTTGCAAAACTGGGCCCCCATTCTTCCCTGCTCCTCCCAGGCCCTTCCTGTTATCAGAAATTCAATGTATTCAAGACTTAAATAAATATTAATATGAAAACAAAGAAATAAAGCCCTGTGTGTTTGCCCAGTTTCTGTTGCTGTACAAACGATTTGAGGCTGAATGCTTTCTAAAGAAAAAAGTTGCATATCGTTCACAGTTCTAGAGGCTCAGGAGCACGCTCAGATGTCTGCTCTGTTTGTGTCCAATAGCAAGGTGGTGAGAATACCACTGAGTGTGGATGACGGTGAATGCAGAATGAAGAGTCAAAGGAAGGGCTGGTGAGATAGCTCAGCAGTCTAAAGCACCCGCTTAGGTAAGCTTAGGCAAAGTGCAGGGATCACAGTTTGATCCCCGGATTCCCCAATCCCCCGGCACCACATGTCATTAACTCAGCCCCCAAGGAGGGCAGAGCCTGCCACCAAAAAAAAAAAATTCAAAGGAAACACCAGGTTCCTTTATAATAACCTATTTCCAGGAGGTGAGTGGATAAAGAAAACAGGATATGCACAATTCATTAGAAAGAATGAAATTTTTGCTATTTGCCCAAAAATGGGTAGAATTAGACATCATCGTGGTAAACAAAACAGGCCAGTCTCAGAAACAAAGGGTTGGACGTTGTCCCTACTTTCATATGGAGGAATTTAAACAAGATGACATAAAGCTCACAATACCTGCATTGGTCACTTCTGAAAGTGTTGCCTCCCAAAACCTAATTGTCTTCCACAAGCCCCCACCTCTTAAAATTCCATGATATCTCAATATTGACATTCTGGAAATCAAGCTACCAATGCATAAACCTTGGGGGATAGACTCAGACAGTATTCAAATCATGTCACACTGTTGTCTAAAATCACATGAAAATCTCTAAGACTTTTAAGTCTCTCAGTCTTATATAGAGAGTGACTGCGTCGCATTAGATTTTATTATTCTTTGCACTTACAATTTTGTGATATATTTCTCTTTTGCAATATCGCCTGACACCCAGATTCTCCATAGGTCAGGTTTAAGAGACATTATAGACTAAAATTTTTGTTTTTGGAGCTCATGGAAGGCAAGTGCATTCTCCTGGGAAGCAGTAAGTTGTCTTTGTCTTGTTTTCTCTGGTACTGGTACCAGTGGTCTCTTCACTTGTGGGTCTAGAGGTAGATTTAAGACTTTGTGTTGGCAAAGGAGCAGGACATAACAAAGGCACCCCATGGCTTTTGGTTGTTTAGGTGCGAATTCCTGAGTCCAACTCTCAGACACATTTAAGAAGATTTAGTGAGTTTTTAAAAAAACAGCATCATTGTACTATTATTGTACTATTTAGAAAAATGCTCAATAAAGCAAATGCTTTCAAGGAAAGATCTCAAAAAATTTTTTAAAAAGTTCAAAAAGAAAATAATGATGAATTGCAGTTGTCAGGGAAAGAGGTTAGAAGCACAATAAAAAGAAGTAAAAATCATCCAAAGCATGTCTTCTGAAGGGCAAATAAATATTAATCTAAAACAGATAAAGATAGCATCCAATGAGAGAAAAACCTGGCAACCTCTTTCAAAGAGTGTGAGGGCCGGCAAGATAGCTCAGTGGTCTAAAGCTCCTGCTTAGGCAAGCTTAGGCAACTGCAGAGACTGCGATTTGATTCCCGGCACCACATGCTGTGCCAGCCCCACCCCCAGGGCAGGTTGAGCCAGCCATGGCATAAATAAATAAAGTTTAAAAACAAAAAAGGCAAAAAAGAAAAAAAAGGAGAAAATTCAAACAAGCACTAATGTAATTACAGTGGGAGAATCTTAATACACCACTGTTGGGGCTGGTGAGATAGCTCAGTAGTCTAAAGCACCTGCTTAGGCAGTCTCAGGAAATGTGGTTCAATCCCTAGCACCACATGCTGTGCCAGTCCCACCCCCCAGGGCAGGCTGAGCTGGCCATAACATAAATACACAAAGTTAAAAAAGACAAATAGATAATAATACAGGCTTTCTTTTTACCAAACTAAGATAAACTAAGAAAAGCTTTCAGTGTAAATATAACAAATTAGCATTTCTATTCAAATATTTTTTAAAACAACAGACTATGTGTTTTGGGAAAGTATTGAACTTCTCACTACTTCCAACTTATCTTTTATATTTGGTTCTTCATTTGTTTATATATTTTTCCATAAAATAAAAAAAAAATCCTTTTCCTAATTTCTTATAGCCTACCTATATAGTGTTTCTCATATGAGAAAATATGCCATATTTCAGCTTGTGTGTGACTTATTTCACTTATCAAGATGTCTTCAAGTAGGTAAACTAGTGCAACCACTGTGGAAATCAGTGTGTTGGGCCAGCGAGATGGCTGGCGAGTTGGCTCAGTGGTCTAAAGCACCTGCTTAGGCAAGCTTAGGCAATCACAGGGACTTTGGTTTGATCCCCAGCACTGCTAGCTGTCCAGCCCCACCCCCAGGGCAGGCTGAGCCAGCCATAATATAAGAAAGAAAGAAAGAAAGAAAGAAAGAAAGAAAGAAAGAAAGAAAGAAAGGCATTTCCTCAAAAAACTAAAAATAGAAACTCATTGGGCCCAGCTATCCCCCCTCCTGGATATCTTCCCATGAGTTAAAATCATCACATTTTAGGGGTACATGCATTACCACATTTATCCACATTGATAGCAACACAATTTATAACATCTTAGAAACATCATATATGTCCAACAACAGATGAGTTAATAAGGAAAATATGGCATTTATACACAATGGAGTTACTATGGTGCCACAGAGAAAGATAAACTTGAGGTGTTTGTAGGTAAACGGATGCAACTTGATCAGTTGGAGTTTTTACCTGTGCTTCAGCCAAGCCACTATGACTCAGCATTAGCAACCTCCTTAGTGAAATCGCTTTTGCCTTCGATATCATCACTTTTTATATATATGTACTCTGTGCCTCCATCTTCCTTAAGAACCACGACAGTAGCCGAGGTCTGTTTAGTGGTCTTCAAAAATTTTGTCTGACAAGGGCCGGCGAGATAGCTCAGCCGATTAAGTGTCAGCTTTGGCAAGCGCAGGAACCAGAGTTCAATCTCTGGCCCCACTGCCAGGGCATGCTGAGCTGGCCACAGAGTCCAGGCATAGTGGAACACACCTATGATCACCGACCTGGGGGGAGGCTGAAAAGAGGAGGATCACTGTGAGTCTGAGCTGTGTACAGACCCTGTATCAAATATATAACATGAAAAATAAATAAATAACTTAAAATTTGTTATCTGATAAATATAAACTAAAGTTATAGTTTGGAAAATGGCTCATTCTCTAGAATATTTGCAATTGCTACTTAATAAATTTTACAGTAATTGCACATAACAATCACAAGAGACAAAATTTTACAACATGGTGAATTTTGTCACATTTAGTTGGTATCAACCTTCAATATTTCTAGTGAAATCTAATTCTGACTCGCATGTGATGCTAGTATCTATTAAGGTAAAGGAAACGGACGCTTTGTTTCATCCTCCACCCCTCCTTTCGCCTTTCCTACCATTTCTTGAACCACTTAAGTCAGGTCAGAAGCACGGGTTAATTTAGGGCCTCTAAAATTCAGGTGCTCAGACATAATTGAGTAATCAAAGCTGTGTTAGGGAAAGCTTCTCTGAGGCAAATAGGGAGAAGCCAAAACAAAGAAAGCCCTCAGATGGCGACTCAGAGCTGACTGCTGTGAGGCAGGGAGGAATGGAGGGCACACACAGCGCCCCGCGGAGAATGTGTCTGCCAGGTGGAGAATCTAACTGAAGTCCCCCATCAGAGACGCCCCGTGCCTCTCCCTGTACTGCCAGTGTCTGGGCAGTGCTGAGCTAGTCACTCCACTTAAATTAAGTGCGGCCTCTCTCTTTAAATACGGTGACAGTACAGAGAGCAGGAGCGGGTGCGTGGGGGCGTGGGGTGTGTGTGTGGGGGGGTGCCTGTCCCTCACCTGGAAGCTGCAGGAGGCATGAGTGGCGCATTTCCATGCCTCCACTGCCCTCTGCCCTGTGCTGCTGTTTCTCCAGGGATGGTGCTGAACGCTGATGCGTGTCAGCGTTTTGAATTCTTTCTTCTTCCGTGTCCAGTGCTTCATGCACAGTAGGTGCTTTCTGGTGGGTGTCACAGGGGATATTAATCTTCATCCCCAATGTCCACTCCCAGGTGTGTCCTTCTTCTCAGTGCCAACTTTCTACTCTCATTTTCCCCGGCCCTGTTTTCCGGTTTAGTTTTTATTTTTATTTAAGCATAGTGAAGGCAAACGCACCAGAACATGACTGCACTGAAAAAAAGTGTGTTAAATCTACAAATCTGAAGAGAGGCTACATCGGAGTGGACCAAGGGGGGAGCACAGTAGTCAGAAGGCAGAGGAGGGAGGGGACAACGTGGGTGAATCTTCGCTGTGGCTTCTGTGGCTGGTACAGGTGAGGCAGGGTAAGTGTCTCAGGACTGGCTAGTTTCAGTCATTTCAGCAATCTTTGAGGTGGACCCTTTTCTTTGGTACCTCTTCTTAAGGTGTTTAGGGTAGAGTTATAGTGGCCCAGAGCCTAAGAGTTCAGTAAAAGCGATGTTGGGGCCATGGGCTCTTGAGGCTGGTATCTCCTCACTCCATGATGATTTTGCCTTTCCTACATGGGAAACCACAGAGGAAGTGTAAAGGAAGGGGCCTGGAAACAGGGGAAAGAATACAATGGGACCCTCCTTAGGTCTTCTGGCTGATCCTAACTAGAAAGAGTCAAAAGTTTACTGGAGAAATTCCCTGGGAGATGGGTCAAGGACTGGGGTAAAGAGAGAGAAAAAACAAGTGAAGAAAGACCCCAAATTGCCCTTGGATTTATACCCAGACCCCAGGGCAAGGGCTGGCAGAGCACAGAGAAAGCCAGGTACAGAAAGGCAAGCTGAGGTAGTCGTCCCTCTCCACCTCCAAAACAATACAGGGGAAACACGAAAGGGAGGAGGAAAAAAGCCAAAAGGAGGGAGGGCTCTGACTAACTTTCCAGAAGACTGTTGTACTAATACATATTCACACCTATGCATGCATATATATATATATATATATATATATATATATATATATACACACACACACATATAATAACTATATTCATTGTCTAATTGTAAAATACAATAGTTATCTACACACAACCCCTTACTAACTCTAACTATGAATAAGGTACTTGGCCAATGAGTCACCTACCTGAGATATGGCCTTCAAAGGTAGCTCAAGGACACGTACGTAGACAAGACAGAAAAAGAAGCTGCGTGTAGACCACCACAGAAAGGATGCTAGGCTGAGATTCCCCGAAACCAACCCAGTTATGGCACATCCCAGGTTGGGGGGGGTCTCTGCCCCCCACCATAAAAGCAGTCCAGAACCAAGGCCCATGGGTCCTCTATCTCTGTAGAGCTCCCTACCCTGATTCTTTCTTATCAGAGTAGCTACTATCTCCCCTCCTTTCTCCTCTTTATGAATAAAATGTCTACCTTTCATTAAAACTTTGTCCCTCTAATATTTTATTAGGGCTGAGTTTACGATGCCAGTGGGCTGCTGGACAGCAGAGCATGGCATTCACTGCCTGCATGTGAAAGGAAGACTCAACAGTATTAGCTAAAACACATCTATCCATTTTCACAACACCAAGAGTGAGTCAGCAAGATGTCCACTCCTCCAGATATAATGTCAGAGGGATGATACAGCATCTATTGCCCACAGAGGGTTCCTGCTAAGACAGTTGAGTTCGCAAGTTTCCAGAACTATCCAGAATAGGGAAGTTGAAAGCTATCATGAGGAGCGATATGGAACACCCTGAGGAACCATTCGTTTGTTTTGTTGAAAACAAATGAGTTAGCCCAGAGTTAGTCCAATGTGGTGGCACACACCTGAAACTCCAGCACTTGGGAGGCTGGCTCAGGAGGACCACTGAGAGTTCAAGGCCAACCTGGGCTACAAAGTGAGCTCAAAGCCAGGTTTAACTGCTGCACAGTAAAACCAGTAAAAAAAAAAAAAAAAAGAAGAAGAAGAAGAAAAGAACCAAAAGAAAAAAATAATAATACAGAGAGAAAGAAGGAGCAAGTCAAAGGGAGAGAAAAAAGGAAGGACAGAAAAGAGTCGAAAGTCATTTTAATGAAAATAAAAAAATTACCCCAAAAAATTAGGTGATGTAAGAAATTACTGTTAAATTTTTGTTACATATGGTAATGATGTTATGTCAGAAAATAAGCAATTCCTATGTCTTAAAGATCCACACATTTTTTTTTTTTTTTTTTTCGGTGGGACCGGGGTTCAAACTCACAACCTTGCACTTGCCAGGCAGGCACTTGTGCCATGGAGCTATCTCCCCAGCCCCTAAGATCCACACATTGAAGGGTAAAATATAAGATACATCCAGATTTACTTTAAAATACTCCAGTGAAAAACAAGCTAAAACACATTCCTCTATTTTTATAGCATGAAGAAAACCTTATAAAATGGTCATCCCTGAATCTGGGTTAATTTACTGGGCTTCAAATATTAATTATTGGTCTGGGCTTCTAAAATTAGTCATTGGACTTTTGTGCACTTCTCAAATTTTTAATGATACAATTTTTATGATAAAAATTGGATTGATTTCTGGAATGTGACAAAATACCCATCAGGGTTATTTGGAATTGTGAAACCCTTGCCACATGGAAAAATGAACTACTTATACATAGAAAATTAAAAACACAGGTTAATGAATAGCCATGGACACCATCAATCTCTAAGTTATTTTACAAAGCTACAATAATTTGAATATGGAGTTTGATCCCCAGCCTGCTGTGCTGGCTCTGTCCCCAGCATGCATTGAGACAGGGATTGAAACTGGGAGTGGTGGTGCATGCCTGTAATCCCAGTGCTTGAGAGGCTGAATACAGGAGAATCACAAGTCCAATCTGTATAGTGAGACCCTGTAGACCCTGTATTAAATACAATAAATAAGTAAACAAATAAAATAATTAGAACGATACAAGTACAAGAGTAAATGATTAAGAAAAACCTAAAACTCCAAGACAGCTCCTAAGGTGTATCAATTTTTAATAATAGAGTCCTGATTTCTAATTAATTACAGAAGCATAGAAATAAAGAGAAACTATAAATGAAAAGATTTAACTATATTCAACATTTAAAATTTTAGAACAAAGGAGCTGGGGAGATAGCTCCGAGGCACAAGTGCCTGCTGGGCAAGTGCAAGGTTGTGAGTTTGAACCCCGGTCCCACAAAAAACAAACAAACAAACAAAATTTTAGAACAAAGAAAATAAGAACTTATCAAGCTCATCTTGGTCCTCAACAACATCCTGTAAGATAAATGTAATTACCTCTATTTCTATTTTACAGAATAAGCTGAAATTTGGAAAAATTAGTCATCCAGCTAGAACTTCATCGCATTAAGTTTAAAAACCAGGTCTATCTGACCACAGCTATATCCACTGACCACTTTTTCATACTGTGTCTCATGTATTAATAGTATCCTTAACATATAAATAGTTCCTACAAGTCAATAATAAAAATGGGCCAAATACAAAAACAGGCAATTCATAAGAGGAGATATATAATCTACCAACTCCACACAGGAAATAGAAATATTGTGTACTACAAACATATACTAAATTTTTTTTAAAAGAAGAGCATACAGAGATGAATGGAGAGAAGATAGAAGGAAGAGACAGGGGACACACACACACACACACACACACACACACAAAGTAAGCTGTATTGTGTTCCAATTCCCCACAAGGAATGTACACACTATGTACTATAAACATTTACTTTTATTTTAAAAAAATCTAAGCATGTATGTTTTGGTACTAAAAAATATTACGTAGCTGTCAGAAAGCATGTTGACTGAACATTTCTTATTGCAGGAAAATATGATGTAATAGCATTAATTTGAAACCCACTTCTCCAATGAATATGTGCAATTTATACTCAGGGAAAAAAAAAAATAACCTACTAATGGGTCCCTCCAAAACAAAGCAGCCCAGGAGGTGCTCAGATTCTACCAGATCACAGAAGACAGTGCCTCTCTTCCTGAGAGCTTCAATGACAGCATGCGGGATGAAGTTAAAGGCAAGGAAGAATTTCCTGTCTGTCTGTTCTGGACCAACTGAGTGAGCATCATCAACATAGAATGTTGATTTTCTTTACTGGAGTCAGAGGAAGTATTGTCCTTTCAATACCCAGGAAGTAGAGAGGCAACAGCGGAAGTTGAAGCTTAGTCTTGGCATGTGGGGTGTGTCCTTGCCCATCTCTGATCACAGTTTTCTCATCTGGAAAATGGGAGCAGTGGAAGGAAAGCTTTGTTCTCCCCCAGCACTAGTAGAACACTTTGTTCAATGGAGTTTCCATTTTGGGCCCTGTGGGATACCACATCTTAGCCACTTCTCTTCCACCAAATGCAAGAACCCAGGCCACAGATGTGAAATCCACAGTGAGAATCCTAGTACGACAATATTTTCTCCTTCAGGATCCCTCAAGGCCAAGGAAGAGCCACACTGGCACTTATATCTGCCATGGCCAGTGCATTTAGCAAAACTAAAACCCCATCCCTAACACCCAAGCCAGACCAGGCTGAAGACAGTCATACCAACGGCCATTGGAGGTGATCTTGCTGAAAGTTGGACTTTTTTCTCTCTCATTCAGAGGCCAGAGCTGGCCTCATTCATCATGCCAACCTGGTCTTGCTTCTGTGGCAGGAAACTCTGACCCTAACCAAGCCTCCCTTCCTATGTCTCCAGAACTCTGAAAGCCCTCTTTTCCATTTGAAGCTGATATCTCCCACATTAGACGACAATGGAGCTTCAGGACATCAGAGCTAGAAAAGCGAGCACCCAACTTCCCCTTCACCCTCTATACCAGTGGTGGCAAACCTGGGGCGCATGTATCATTTCCTTCCAGATAGATGATGCTAATGAGTTGTTTAACTAAAATCTCAGTAATTGGGCCTGTGGTGTTGGCATTTTGTGATAAAGAAGTGGGTTTGCGGTTGCATTTCAGGCCGTCATCTCTAAAAATATCACTGGTCGATACTGTCAATCAATTTAAACTCAGAAGCTATCAAAGTAAAAAGAATTTATTTGATGTCTTAAAAATTGCAATTCAAATTTAGTTTTATGGTTTTTTTTTTTTCTCTAAAAGAACAAACAAAAACTATAATTCACGAGAACAGGTAGTGTAGGGACTTGAATGGGCAAGCAGTAACGACGTATTACAGAGGACTAACTGACCGAAAAAGATAATAAAGAATGCATATCGTTGTAAAAATGTCCATAAAACAAAAATCTGATGATCTCATGCTATGCACCACGAGTCCCTGGTCACAATATGATTTGGTCATTTCATATGCTTGCAGATGAAGCTTGTTTTCCGGCAGCATCTTGACATGTACTTCAGTCCAGCTGCTTCATGGCCTCCCAAGTCCATTAAAATTTCTCTCAGTGATGCCGCCATTGTGGTTTTCTTTTTGTTTTAACCATATGGATGAGAAAAACTGAAGCCCAAGGAGAGACGAGACTTGCCCAGCATCACACACTAGTTGAAACACAGGTGGAACTGGATCCAAGTCCTCCGACATGCAGGACTTGCGCCACTTTGTCTTCAGTTCTTGCACAAGCATCACGTCCTGAGGAGGAGCCGGACAGAGGCAGACACGTGCCCCCATGATCCACCCTTCTTCTTCTTCTTCCTCCTCCTCTGACTCAGATCCTGTGCCCTCCAAAGGCTGCAGGTGTTCACTTGGGGATCTTATTAGGTGTTGGCAGCAGAAACATGAGGATCCAGAGCTTCCTCCTCCTGGTGGCCCTCCTGGCTTTAGAGAGCCAGGTACCTGCTGTCTCTGGCAGGAGGAAGGGAGGTGAGTATGGCCAAATCCCTTGAGGAGAGTACAAAGTTTGGGGGAGGGCATGTGTGTGTGTGTCTGTGTGTGTGTGTGTATATATGTATGTGTGTACGAACCCACAGCTCAGTAATTCTGGGAGGCCATATTTTTTTGTGCATCTCTGTCCCCTGTCCACAAGTGTGTATGTAAATGTCTTTATCACTTGTCTGTGCCTATCTGCGCATCTGACTGTGTGTAAGATTGGGTATTATGTCTCTCTTTGTGCCTGATTGTATAAATCATAGAATGGCTGCAGCCATGTGGATCTGAGGTTGTGTACCTGTCCGCATGGGTCCATGTGTCTCTGACTCTTAACCAGAACAAGAGGAAATCTGCCCATACCTACTGTTCTGTGGCCATATTCATGGAGCTATCCCCACTGTGGCCCTGGTCCCATCTGCAAAGAGATTTGGGAGTTGAGTAGGAAGTATGGCTCCTGGGACCTAGGATCTGCTGGAAAGAATCTGTCCCTGCTTCTCTTCTCTGTTCCCCTCCTCTTGATGCAGTCCTACAGCAGTCAAGGCCAGGGCTAGCCTGTTGACAGTGAGGAAGGCCAGGGTGCTAGAGTAGCTAGACAGGTGAGTCCTGATGAGGTGAGGTACTGCCTCCCTCCTCGTGTGGGGCTGGAGCACTCTGGCCTACATTCCCCTGTGCAACCCTGGCCTGTGGTGGGGCAGGGAGAGGACTGTGTGAGGACACATTCCCCTCTTCTCCAGGGCCCTAGGGAGAAGTTTCTGCATCCTTTCCATGCCTTTCACCTAAGCTATACCTTTCTCACAGGCCCAGGTTCCTGCCTGGGGAGCTAGCTGATTTGGGGAAGAGGGCAATCAGAGTTCTTGGCCTGAGGAAAGAGGGATGCTGGCAGGTTCCAAGGCCGGATCCTATGTCAGCCGTAATTCCCGCACTTTCCCCACACAACTCCTCACTGCAATGCGATGGCTTGGCATGATTTTTACCTCCATGTATTAGAATGAAGAAACCAAGAGAGAGTGGGAAACCACTTGCCCAAGGTGTAAGACTGACTGTTCCTAGCAAAGATGGCATCGGAGCCCAGGGTTTTTGGAAGCACTGCCTTTACCAACTTACTCCCATGAAATGGGATCCCCATGACCTCAGGAACAAACTGTGCCTTGATGAGTAAGTGCTGGGTGCACAGTAAGTTCAGTATGCAGACAATGCAGAGCAATGCGCTGGGGGCAAAGAGGACTGCTTGTCCTGCTAACCTCATCCAGCCACTCAGGACAAGAGTCAGGGCCAGCAGAGCCTGGTCTGCTCAGGGTCTGCCTATGGAGCCAGGTGGGACACATTTGTCTCCCCCAGCTCACTGCATCCCAGTCCCCACTGGTTTCTTTCCATCCATAGGTGTCTGTATACAGTATCCACCTACTTACCACAGCTGGGGATTGTTACTCATTGTCTGAGTCCATCCCCATGGCATCTGTGCCTGGATGACAGTCTGTGCCAATGACTGCGGCATTCACAGAATGCCTGCCTATGAATGAGGAAGCCAGAGGTGGAGGAAAGGTTAGGAAGGCAGTTCTCACTTGGCCTGGGCTTGCGAGTTCAGTGTAAAGCCCTGAGCCTATGCACTATGGGTGGGTTCCTTAATACCCCTCTACCTTCCCAAATTCCCCATATTCCCCACCAAAAGAGGCTCATTAGAGCAGGGGCTCCTTGCCAGGTTATACCACACTCTCTACAGAAGGGGGCAGCAATTTAATTTAAAGCAGCCCGGCTGTAGGGTAGAAGCTGAGCTGGAGCGCTCACTGTGAGTGTGGGGTTACCTGCTTGGTGCACAGTCAGTGCCCAGGCAGAGGCAGAAGAGGGAAGGTGACACAGGGCCATCATTGCAGCCCTTGGTCAGCTGCTAAGGGCCGCTCCTGAACCTTCATTCTGATGCTGGATGGAGGTGAAGGACCAGGGCCAGGACCAGGACCAGTCCCATCCCTATAGCTCAAAAACAGTCAAAACAGGTCACAGAGCTCAGAGGGAGCTGGGCTTTGGTGGTCTTAACCCAGACCCATGTGAGTCTGGGTCAGTCACTGCCACCTCAGGCCTTAATTTCTGCCAAAATCTCAACAAGAGTGCTTCGCTAAACTTTAGGACAAAAAAATTCTGTAACCATCTGGAGGGATGCCTCACAGAAAGAGCTCATCTCTGTCCCCAAAACCTGCCACTTGCAACAGTGAGGATACCAGTGAGCAGATACAGCTGGGCTGATGGGACAGTACCATAGGTGACAATGTTCAACACTCGGTCAACTTTCAAAATTCTTTATTGCAAACAGTCACTAACTGCCAATCGTTGTGTACCAAGTGCTGTTCTGGAACTCAGAGCAGAGCAGATGGGGGTAAAAGTCTCACAGCCTCTGGCCAAGAGAGGTGCAGACAACTGCAAACTCTCCGGGAAAAGATACTTTGGAGGCTTGCAGAGGTGAGGCAGGGCTGACCTAGTTTACATGGGATCAGAAAGCAGGGTCTTTTGAGGTTGTGAGGTCTCAGCTGACCAGGAGGAAAAGAGTGTGGGTGCCAGGCAAAATGGTGTGACTGGAGTAGGAGCTGCATGGAGCAGATAAGAAAGCACGAAGTTGCAGAGCAGGAACAGTAGAGGATGAGGCCACACAGGTGGGAACAGCCAGACCAGGTACAATCTTATTGGTTACAGTGGAGAACTGGGGATAAGGGTAGGGTCTCGCTGTGTAGTTCAGGCTGGCCTTGAACTCACTATGTAGCCCAGACTGCCACTGAACTTTGCCTCAGCCTCCTGAGGGCTGGAATTATAGGTATGTGCCACCACATCCAGCCACAGTGGGTTCCAAACTGCATTTTGTGCCTATTCCTTATGCCATCTGAGTCTTAAACCAGCCCTGGGAGGGGTGGGGGAGCTTCCCAGGTTAACATTTGAGCTATAACATGTGGGAGTTCTCTTACAGAGAAACATGGGGGCTGCCCACCTGATGATAAGCCCTGCCTCCCAGTGCCTGACCAGTGTACTGGTGACAGGCAGTGTGCCTCGGGCAAGAAGTGCTGTTCTCAGGCTTGTTTCCTCCAGTGTGTCCCCAGGGTCTTAGGTAAGTGCATGGTGCTGACAACCTGAGCCCTAAGCCCCAAGCCTCAGGGCTGGCAAGAACAGGGGGAATTCAGCCAGGCCCTTCTCTTGCAGTAAAGCCAGGAAGGTGCCCTCAGGACCGACTGCGCTGCCTCAGCCCCATGAAGCACGTGTGTAACCGGGACTTTGACTGCCCACGCAGGAAGCGGTGTTGCCCAACTGCCTGTGGCCGGGACTGCCGAAATCCTACCAAAGGTACAACTTCTAGGATACAGAGGTCCCTCCAGAGCCCCAGCTCAGAGATGACTTTCCAGCCTCAACCACCTTGGCAGGATAGCACCCCAAAAGCCTGGGTATCCTAGAATTGTGGAAAGGGATAGGGTGGTGAGTGAGGTCTCATTAAGCAATAGCAGAAGAACTGGGATTCTCAGTCTTCCTATGGAATGCATTGCATCTCCTGGACCACACCCCTAAACTGCTCTGGGTTTCTGACTCCCTCTGGAGGAGGCTGGGGTGTCCTCCTTTAACAGTGATTAGTGCTAGCTCATGGGAAGTTCAACCCTGGAACCCAGACCTCTGTGTGAAAGAGCAGGTAACTTTCTTGCTTTCTCTCTTCTCAGACTAATTCCAGTTTTTGGATCATGACTCTGCATCTCAACAGGAAGAGTCAAGGACCTGGACACCCAAAAAGCTTTATCTCTGCCAGGGCCCAACCAGACACTGACCCGCCACACCTTCCCTGCAGCACATTTGTCCTGGCTTCTTGAGACTCCCTAGGGTTAAGGTCCATAGCCTGACCAGAAGGTGCTCCTCCGTATCACCCTAGGATCCCATGCCACTGTTGTGCTGAGCTGCTCGCCCTTGGAGTACCCATTTTCGTGTCTCTCTACATAATCTGTTTCCTCTGCCTAAAATGCACAACTCAGGGGGGCCCCTGTTTGCAGAGCCCAGAACCCAGAATGCAGGTCCTGGCAGAATCTCTAAACATCAGCCCATATAGCTGGGCGTGGTGGCTCACGCCTGTAATCCCAGCACTTGGGAGGCTGAGGCAGGAGGATTGTTGTGAGTTCGAGACCAGCCTGGGCTACAAAAATGAGCTCAGAGCCAGCCTGAACTGCACAGTGAGACCCTGTCTCAAAAATCAAAATAAATAAATAAATAAATAAAATAAAATAAAAATAAATAAATAAACATCAGCCCATGCACATAAACCTTTACAATTTCCCTCACCTGCAAAATAGCACTGTCACATGCTACATGCTGCCTGTACTGCTGTTTATTTAATGCTTCGCTTTAAATGACGCACTTTTGCACGTAACTGTGTTTCAACACAAAACAATACTCAAGATCACTGGCCACCCATAAAATGTAATTGTAAAAAGAAATGCAATGAAAACAGCTCAGTTCCATTAAATTAAATCATATCCAATCAAATATTATTAAAGTCTAGCTTGATGAGGCCATGTGCCAAGACTGGGCCTGATTCGCCCCTTTTAATAAATGGAAATTAGCAAGGGTTAAAGAGATGTCAAAGATGCAGAGCTCTAAATTGGGATTTCTTCCCTGATGCAATCAGGATCAAAAAGAGAACAACTATGTCACTCCAAGAGTCACAGTTGTGGCATGTTTCATCCAAGTAATCACCAGGATCATTTTGAATTGTCACCAGTTTGGGAAATGTTTGAGCAGCTGGATTGTCATGTTAACAGTGAGTCTATCCAGTGTTGAGCTATACACCTCACTGGCCTCAGTTCCCCCAGGGAAACTGAGGGGGATGATTTTGGGGGTCCTTGAGCCTCCTTTCCCTCCTCTCCTGACCTTGTATGTGATTCTGCAGTCCTTCACTATTCCCGGGCTGTCTGTCCTGGGAGAAGGAAAGAATTCTAGCTCCTCCCTAGTTGCCAACATTCTCCTCAAGGGAGTCAAATGCCTGAAAGGTTGACTCAGAGTAGCAAACGTCAATTAAACAGATACAAAGTGAGGTCTGGAGAGGAAGAGAGGGCTTTCTGGGAGTTCTTGGGCCTTGGTTTCCCCAGAGCTCACAGATAGTATAGTAGATTTTATTCTTTGCCCACCGTTGCCCCTTCCCTGCCACGCCTCCTAGAGGAGAGTGTATATCCCTGCCCCGGGGATTTGGTGCTTGGCTAACATCTTGTTTGAGCTAATGGGTAAGCTACTGATGCCAGGCAGCAGCTTCCTCAGAGATTCAGGCCTCTGCCTCAAAAAGGGCTCGCTCAGAAGCTGCTGGTCACAGCCCCAGGGACACACGGGGTAGCCCTGATGTTGAGCTGTCTCAGCCAAGCCTCACATTTGCAAGATGGAAATAAATAGTTGCGGTAAGAAGCCTCAGAGCTCTGGAGCTGTGGGTCATAGATTTATCATGGTAAGTGTCTGACTAATGCTGATTATCAGTCCACAGTAACCACCACCTTACACTTCCCACGACAAAACATCAGCCAGCCAGCCATCCACTCCACAGTCCTGAGAAAGGCTGGTAGTGTGATTTGCATTCACCGCAAAGCAACAGTGGCACTGGAACAAGTGTTAGCTGAAGTCCCCCCTAGGGAGAAGTGGTATAGTCAGGACTATACAGCACTCCTGTGTAAACACTAATAAAACCGAAGAGCTAATAACTACAGAAGCTTTCCTATCCCAGGCATCCCTTTCATTGGTTATGATTATAACTTCATTTTTTTATGTATTTTTAAAATTTTTTATTTATTTATTTATTTTCTTGTTTCAGAACCTTTGTTTGTTTATTCATTCATTTTTATGGCCAGCTCAGCCTGCCCCGAGGGCAGGACTGGCACAGCATGTGGTGCTGGGGATCGAACCAGGGTCCCTGAAGCCGCCCAAGCTTTCCCAAGCAGGCGCTTTAGACCACTGAGCCATCCCGCCGGGCCCCATGTATAACTTCATTAAATCCTCATAGCCTTATGGAGGCTTTATTATTTTCCCCTTACTTCACACAGGAGGGAAACTGAGGCAAAAAGAAATTAATTTGGTCAAAGTCATACAACTTATAAGTAGTAAAACTAGGATTCAACTTCCAAAGCCTGACCCCAAACTTCACATTCTTATTAACTATGCTAATTACATGAGCTGGAGATCTTTTTCCAGCTTTAACAATTCAACTTCCACATCTCAAAAATAGGGCTCGCAAGGCCCCACGCAGGCTCAGTTTTAGACAGCGGGAACCCAGGCCTGTGGGCGGACAGCTTATTGCCCCAGATTTTTTTCCTGAAGGACACAAAAAGGAAAGCTCAAGCATCTCAGCAGGAAACTTGAACTAGTTAAAACTTAGTTCCCAGCTCTGTCCTGATTCCTTTGGCCCGCTCCAACCTTGTCTTCCCCCTCTCACCTAGTCAATAAATGTTTGCTAAGCGCTTTACATGGCCCCCAGGCTGTGCCTTCATAGAGCCCAGGCACTCAGGGATGAGCTGAATCCCAAACCAGGGAGCTGTGTGACTTTCACCAGGTGGGAGGAAACTAGGAGGCTACGGGAGGCCGGGAGGGCCCTAACAGCCTGGACAGCAGATAAGCTTCCCACCAGAGGTGTTATCCATCTGGGCTGACAGAAAATAACGATATTTTTCTCTACTGTGAAGCTGCTTTGAATCCATTTCTATTCCCATGGCTAAATTAAATGCTGCCTGATTCTCTGGGTAAAGAAAGGGCAAGGAGCGTTGCTCAGGAGGAGGGAACAGCACGCTCCAATCCTCCCTTCCCTCCTGAAAGAGAGAGCTTTTTTTATTTTACAGATGAGGGAGATGCATGATCAGGAAGACAGGTGGCCCAAAGTCATACAGGACATTAGGGGCAAAGACAGGATTTGTTATTTCTTACTTTGTAACAAATTACACAAGTGTGGTGGCTTTAAGACAACCCGTGTTGTGCTGAGGAGATAGCTCAGTGGTCTAAATGCCTGTCTGGCAAGGCAAAGACTCAAGTTCGATCCCTGGTACTTCATGATATGCCAGCCCCTGAATTCTAGACTTGAGTAGTAAGACCTTGTATCAAATAAGTTAATTAATTAATTTTTTAAAAACATGGGGCCACAGAGATAGCTTAGGTAAGTGTCCGGACTGTGGTTCCATCTTCAGCACTACAGGCCAAGCCAGCCCCACTGGCTGAACTGGCCACAAAACAAAAACAAAAAGTTTGCTTCTTAAACTTTCTGTAATACTAGGGATTGAACCTAGAACCTCATATATGATAGCTAAGTGCTCTAACACTGAACCCTACTTTCTTATTTGCTTTATTTTCATTTTTGTGTTGTTATGTTTTTTTGATCAGAGGCTCACTGGGTTGCCTGGACTGGCTTGGAAGTTGTGATACTCCCACCTCAGCCTCCCCAAGAGCTGGGATCACAGATGTGCACCACCCCAGCCATTACACATCTATCATCTCATGGTTTCCATGGGGAGCCTGGGCACTTTGGCTTCAGGGTCCCTGCTTCACAAGGCTGCGGTGATGGTGTCAGCAAGGCTAGGCATCTCATCCCAGCCTCAATCAGAAAAGGCTCTACTTTGAGTTCACATAGTCACTGGCAGAATTTCAGCTCCTGGAGGACCGATGGATGAAATGGCACAGCCCTTGGCTGGCAGATGACTGGAAGTCACCCTCATCACCTTGCCCTTCTAGCATGGCAACTTACTGCATCAAAACCAGTGAAGTCACAGCCTTAGGCAACCTGATCTCAGAAGTGACCTGACTTTGACAGTTTTCCCCACAGAAGTCAACCAGGGCCCTACCCACAGCTCAAGAGGGTAAATGACACAAAGGTGTAAGTGCCAGGAAGCAGACATTACTGGTAGACTTTTTGGAAGTGGCCTACCACACTTTTATTCTAAAATTCCCTGCATTTTCCATCACATCAAACTTACTCTATAGGGAAAACCATGGATTTTGTTTTTGGCCAGAGACTAAAGGAGAATTTTAGGAACAACCTACCCACGGAATGCAGAGGCTGTAGATACCCTTTTAGCCCCCGTGACCCATAGTGCCCGTCTCCTTCCTCCTACTCATGAATTTATCCAAAAATTGGATTACCTTTTAGAATGTGATCTGAGGATGAAACCAGATCCCAGTTCTGTTTTCTTCTGCCCTTGGGAAATAGATTTGCTTCTTCTCTTTTCAGAAACCATCTCTCCAGCTCCAAGGAGAACCCTTAAGCTTTGAGGACAGTGAAGCCTTCATTGTCCTAGCTCAGGAAGTGCAAGATCTGCTTCTCAGCAGATCTACCTCGGTTTCCCTGTAGGAAAAGTCAGGGTGTTGGGCAAGATGATCACTGAGCAAGGAAATCCTGTTCTAACATGTTGAGGGCAAAACTGAACTGGCACACCCTAGAGCTACGCTGTTCACTATGGTAGCCACCAGCTGCATGTAGCTCCTGAGCACATGCAATACATTCTGCCCAAACTGAGATTTGCAGGGCTGGCCAGATACCTCAGAGAATTACAGCCCCTGCTTAGGCAGAAGCAGGGACCAGGGTGCAATCCCCTGCTAGCTGCACAGGCCCTGCCCGTGGGATGCACTGAGATGGTGGCTAGGACTGGGTGTGGTGGTAGATGCCTATAATCCCAGCACTTGGGAGGCTGGCAACAGAAGGATCACCATGAGTTCAACCTGTGTAGTGAGACCCTGTAGACCCTGTATTAAATATATTTTTTAAAAATTGAGATTTGCTATATCTAGGTGGGTAGGTAGAAATTTAAACTGATGCCAGTGACCCTCACCTCTTTATACAATCTCCTCCTGAAGTAGGTAGAACTCCATAAATATATGTTTTACCACATGAAGGAGGCTGCCATGATGGGCATGATAAATAAGTGGGCTTTTAGAAAAACACATTTTTCTCTTGCTGGTTATAAAAAAGGAAATCAGCACTCTGACTTCCCTGAAAAAAAAAAAAAAAAAGCAAGCATCCATCTATGTCATGAACTATCAAGGGAACCCTTTCATAAGGCAAGGAAGCGCAGGTGATTTCCAGGATCTACTACTGGTGAACAGCAGACAGCTAGCAACAAAAAGAGACCTCGGTCCTACACAACAAGGAATTGAATTGTACCAACAATTTGTGAGCCAGGACAATAGACAACAGCCCCAAACCCCAGGGCAGAACTTCAACCCTAGTCAACACTCCAGCCTTAGCCTGGTGAGACCCTCACTAGGAGAACATCTAGCCATGCTGTGCCCAGACTTCTGACCTAGTGAAATAATAAATCTGTATTGTTCCAAGCTATACCACTGTGACAAGTAAAAAAAAAAGAAAGAAAAAGAAAAACTAGAGGCCAGTAAGATAGCTCAGCAGGCTAAGGTACCTGCTTAGGCAAGCGCAGGGACCAAGGTTTGATCCCGGGCACTACATGCTGTGCCATCCCCATCCCAGGGCGGACTGAGCCAGTAACAAAAAAAAAAAAAAAAAAGATTAAAAACTATTGTATTGTATTTCATAGGCTTAGTATAAAAATAAACATGTAAATACCTCATTACTGATCTATAGTTTCATGTTCAAATTATAACATTTTGGATATATTGGGTTAAGTTAAATAAATTGTTATTGTTTCATTTTACTTTTGTAAGAAATGTTGATGTGCTAAGAAATTTCCGATCACATTGATCTATTGATCTAATCACATTCTATCTCTGGGACAGTGCAGGCATAGGGGACTCAGTAGTCAGCCTCCGACTCTCATGCTCACTGCTGTTCCACCAGTGCCACACAGCCACACGACTGTAGGCAGTCACAGTTCTCACACTGCACCTTCCCTGTCTCACAGATGCATCCCCAGGAACCCGGCGCCTGTACTTTACCCAAAGTAAGCAGCCCATCAAGGCTGGTAACTGCCCTTGCTATTCCAGAGACATTGTTTGTGAAGTCTGCCAGGCTCTCTCCCCAACCTGTACACACTGCCACTTCAAAGCTTGCGGGATCACAGGGTCTTAAGAAGTTCTTTTGCCCTAGCTCTCTCTCTCACTACTCTCCTGGAGGTAGAAATAGAGGCTCCATGGGCAGGGAAAGATCCTGAGCCCCAGGGGCCGGCGGAGGGGGGGAAGAACCAGATTTGAGCGTGCTCAGACCCTGCCTCCCTAGCTCCCAGATCGAGATCCCTGCAGTCAGAGGAAGTACCTAGGCTTGGCATGTAAAACGCAGAACACAGAGCCTATTCCCACCACGGTAGTCGCACCACGATGGTGGTCGCTGGAAAGACTGAAACTCCTCAAACCCTGCTTGGTACATATTAAACACTCACCTAAGCGAACCATTAATACCTGTCCTGGGCCAAGGGATGAAGCCCCTCTCTAGAAAGGCTCCCGTTTCCTTAAATGACCCATCCCTCTCAGGTCCCTGGTTTTGGGGGAGGCCGGCTGTTAGGCTTTCCCCAGACGTCTCCACCCCGCACCGGAGTCAAGAATAGAAACCACCGCCTCCAGCAGTCCGCAGCCTCCCTCCCATCCTCGGCAGCGATCGATGCGGCCTCAGCCGCGAGGGACAGAGGAACACAAGGAAGGCGGGGGCGCGGGGCCTCCGGCAGCAGCAAGGCGCCCTAGGGCCAAGGGGCAGACAAGCCCAGCCTTTCCTCAGCCTTAGTGCCTTTTGGGACAGAGGCACAAGCATCGCGCGCCCTGGAGGAGCCCAGGTAGGTAAGGGGCTGCCCTAGAAGAGAGGCGTGGCCGGGCTGAGAGAGCAGGAGGTGGGGTCTTCTGCATTCCAGGTGCCGTGCCCGCCCTAGGAGACTGCCCAGGAAACAAGGTGGGGTGGCTGCGCTTTGGAGAGACTGGGGTTGGTCCTGATTGTCCATCTGTAAAATGGGACTAGGAAACTTTGGATGAGATTAGAGTTTACACAAACAGGAATATGTCCTGTATGGAGCTCACCAAAGTGACTCGCAGGTAGCAGGTGCTCAAAATGTGTCAAGAAAGTCTTGCAATGGAGAGCCTACTTCGTAATCTTCCTTGGGGTATGAACTAGCAGCTTGACTTTGAGCAAGTCGGTCTTTCTTACTGATGTTCAAGTTATTGTCAGGAAATGTTGGTTGAATCAATTATTTCATTTTGTGGAGCAGGAAAGCAAGTTCCAGACAGGTGAAGGGACTGGCTGGAGATCATGCTTCTGATGGGTGATGGAAGTGGATTAGAAACTATCTTTCAGAGTCTGACGCAGGCAGAGAGTGGAGGTGCATCACACACATTTCCTGGGCACCGGTTAGTTACGTGCCAAGGACTACACTGCTGGGAAATACCTTGCCTCATTTAATCCTCATAGCTGCTCGTGCAAAGTCCAATGTTATCTGGTCTGTGGAGGGTGGAATTGAAGCTCAGAGGAGACCATGAATCCACTCAAGGTCAACAGCTAGTAAGTGGCAGACTGGAGTAGAACTCGGCTCTGACCAGAGGGGAAAACAACCAATTAGCATTTACTGATTACCCACTCACTGGGTTCCACAGGCTCTGCCCACATACTCATATGGTAACACTTTATCCAAAGTACCATTAACTCCATTCTAAAGATAAACTTGAGCTAAGCCCAGGGTAGAGGAATAGCCTGGGGACATACAAGTCAGAGAGGCAAGCATGAACTCCCAACCCACTAAACCCTGAGCTTAGGTTTAGTGATGGACACTTAGTCCCTGGATTGACCCACACTCAATCCCAGCCCTTGCGTGGAAGCAGGCACTACTGAACTTGTACCTGAGCTTCTCCCTGGGCCCGCCACATTTCTACTGCTGCCAGCTGTGTACATGTACCTAGGTCAGCAGCTGAGTTCCATCTCTCAGTTCCTACTCAGCCAAAGGACCCCATATTTCCCGAGTATCTGTTAAAGCAAAGCACTTTCCATAATCTACCTTAAACTTCCAGCTATCCTTGTGGGTAGGAGCTATTCTTAACGTCTGAAGTGTGTCAGAGATGGAGAGAAATCTCACGCAAGGCACCAGGTGTATTAAGGGAGAGTTACAACCTAGGTTTACCAAACTTGAGAAGACAGCAGCATATGTGGATAATTTAGTGAACTCCTTCTGTAAACCAGGCCTCCCAAAGGCATTAGGTAATGTAATCATTTTAACAGTGCTTCCAGGGAAATTTTTTAAATCTCCATTTGACAGAGGTTTAGAGAGGTGATGGTACTTGCCCAAGGTCACACAAGAGGGCCAAGGTTCTGCCTTACATTGTTGAACCTCCCTTGCTCTCAAATTCAGCAATACGCCTTCTTAAAGGATTGTTGGCCCTGGCCAGAGTTTTTGATTCAGCAAATGTAGGGTGGGCTGAGAACCTGCATCTTTGACAAATTTCCAGGTGATACTGATGCTGCTGTCCAGGGAACATACTTTGAGAATCACTGTTCTCAACCGATTTTCTTAAAATTCTAGGCGGCAAGCCTTTCGAGCCCCATTTGAAGAGAAGAAAACTGAGAGTCAGAGTGCAGTCTTGTCCACGATCACACGGTAGACCTTTGCTGTCTCTGAACTCACGTTTGTCCATGCAAAGGTGACACCCTACATGAACACTCTGCAGATCCCAAGCCACCCTGACCCTCCCTTGCTCTCACAATCTCTCCACTGGAGAAAATCAAATGGAAACAGGGAGGATCTGTGGTTCAATCTAAGTCCTCTAGTTGAGGGCGGGCGATGTTCAAACTCAGGCCTGAGTCGCGTTCAGAGGGCGCTTGCCAGCTACGAGGCACCCACTCCACACCGGGCTCTTCACACAGAGCCCCCAGAACTCCTGACTGGTGGATGGGGCCTCGGATTTTAACGTGGTCCTCCTGGAGGGGAGCGTGGGAGCCCACCTCTATCACCACCCCTCCGGTGTCTGCAGGGCGGCCCACTGTAAACATGGTGAGCGAGACCTCAGGGCCGAGCGCCGGGCTGCCCTGGCAGCGAAGGGACGATGCGCTGCGCGTGAACGTGGGCGGCGTGAGGAGGCTGCTGAGCGCGCGCGCCCTAGCGCGCTTCCCCGGGACGCGGCTGGGCCGCCTGCGGGCTGCGGCGTCGGAGGAGCAGGCGCGGCGCCTGTGCGACGACTACGATGCAGCGGCGCACGAGTTCTACTTCGACCGGCACCCGGGCTTCTTCCTGGGCCTGCTGCATTTCTACCGCACCGGCCACCTACACGTCCTCGACGAGCTGTGCGTCTTTGCCTTCTGCCAGGAGGTCGAATACTGGGGCCTGGGCGAGAACGCGCTGGCCACGTGCTGCCGCGCGCGCTACCTGGAGCGGCGCGTGGTGCGGCCGCGCGCCTGGGACGAGGACAGCGACACACCGAGCAGCGTGGACCCGTGCCCCGACGAGATCTCGGACGTGCAGCGAGAGCTGGCGCGCTATGGGGCTGCGCGTTGCGGCCGCCTGCGCCGCCGCCTCTGGCTCACCATGGAGAACCCAGGCTACTCGCTGCCCAGCAAGCTTTTCAGCTGCGTCTCCATCGGCGTGGTGCTCGCCTCCATCGCCGCCATGTGCATCCACAGCCTGCCCGAGTACCAGGCCCGCGAGGCGGCGGCTGCTGTAGCAGCGGTGGCCGCGGGCCGCAGTGCGGATGACGCGAGGGACGACCCGGTGCTGCGACGCCTCGAATACTTCTGCATTGCCTGGTTCAGCTTCGAGGTGTCGTCGCGCCTCCTGCTGGCACCCAGCACGCGCAACTTCTTCTGCCACCCGCTCAACCTCATCGACATCGTGTCCGTGTTGCCCTTCTATCTCACGCTGGTGGCAGGTGCTGCGCTGGGGAACCAGGACAGCGGGAGTGGCGAGGAACTCGGTGACCTCAGCAAGGTGGTGCAGGTGTTCCGCCTCATGCGAATCTTCCGCGTGCTCAAGTTGGCGCGCCACTCCACTGGACTGCGTTCCTTGGGCGCCACGCTCAAGGTAGGGAGTCTGAGGCCCGGTTGGGTGGGCAGAGAGGGGTGCAGGCCCAGAGGAGGTGAGGAAGTGGGTTTGTAAGCCTGCCACGTCCACTGAACTGAATGTCATCTTTGGGTCCACACAGCGCTAGAGACCAAGTGTATATTTCACATCCAGCTCTATCCTTCCCAACGCCCTTGTAAAGAAGGGCTTAGTGTTTAACTGTATTTCCTAAGGAGAAAATTGAGGTATAACTTCGTTTGTCTTTTTTTTTCAATGACTTTTGATATACTTGTCAAACATCAAGTAATAGCACAAAAATACACAAAGAGGGATGCATGCCTGTGCCTCTGCTAATGCCTTTCTTTTGGCTTTGTCAGAGGGCACAGATAGCCGTGGGTCACCCCATTCATGGGCACAGGCCAGGAATAGCCCTGAAGCTACCCCTGAGCAGAGAATTCTGTGCCAGTTTACATCCATTATCGATTCAGCCTATAAGACAACATCCTCGGGAAGGTGCCATTATTCACTTTCTTCCCGTAAATGAACATCCTGAGGTGGGAGGGCTGGCTTTTTAAAACTTAGTTGCAATTTATTGAGCATCAGCTTTGTGCCAGGCCCTGCACCAGGGATGAAATTACAGTGGTTTGGAGAGGGAGGCAATGTGGAGAGCTTGTACCCAGGCCTGGTAGGAGAATGGGTTGAGTGCTGGCACAAGAACACAGAGAGAAAGGATCGCCAGGAAATGAGGTCGAACATGCCAGTGGGTCAGGTGGCAAAGGGCGTGAACTCTGGGTCACAGTGTTTCACTTTATCCCCCGTACATCAGGGATCTAATGAGAGGTTTAAGCAGAGGCAAGTGCAGTCATCACTTTGCCAGATGTAGGGACAAAGGTTCCAGAAGTGGCAGGACTTGTCAGAGGTTTTCAGGAAACCATAGAGCCTGATATTTTATAGTCTTTCCCGCAAAGCTCCATGCATGCGGCCCTACAAAGAATCCCCAGAAGGTGCCCTTAATAAAGCATGTTGATGCCCATGTGTCAAGTAGCCAAGATACTGCATGGCAGCAGATGACCTGGGCAGAATCCTAAGCACTGGGCAGATACAGAGTTCTGTTCGCCAGATCCCCTGAGTTCAGCAGCTCTCTAAGGAAGATCCCTCTGCCCCAGAACCCCGCTTGCCTCCACCATGCAGAGCATCGGGCTGAGGCTGCCGTACTACCCTTGTGTGCAGGGAGGAAGAAGAGTAATGACCAGAACTGTTAGGTTCAAGATACTGGTGTAAGACAAAGAGCTTTGTCATTCCAAGTGAAGTCTAGACCACCAACAGCTTTCTCAACACCTGGAAGCTTCTAGAAAGCCAGAATCTCTGGCTCTACTTCAGGCCCACTTGATTGGATTCTGCCTTTTAAGCAAGATCCCTATGTAATTCTTCCACATATTACAGTTGGAGAGACTAAAGGCTCTCAAGCCTGGCACTAGAGACATATAGGGCCAGCTCATTCTGTATTGTGGGACTTGTCTTTCACACTGCAGGATGTTAACAGCATGTCCCCAGTGTCTACACACTAGATACCAGTAGCACATTATACCAGTTATGACAACCTAAAATGTATCTGGACATTACCAAATGTTTCCAAGATAGCAAAACTTCCCTATTTGAGAATTACTTCCCTGGGGCTTGGCCTCAGGGACAAAGCAATGTATGCCCCTCCCTACCAATGAATGCATTCTAGGGTGGAGGAAGATCTAAGAAGGTTGAATCCTCTCCATGACCTTGAAGGGCATAAAATGTGTTTGTCTTGCAAGAAATAATGATGGACCTTTCAAAGAGTGCATGAAACCATGTCTTTGAATTATGAAACGTGGACAATGATTCTTGTGATTCTGTAGCAGTCTAAAAATCACAGGCTTTTCTGTCATTGCCTGATGCTACTGGGATCCCTGAGTTAGAGAAAACAGCTGTGACCTGGTTGGCATGTTGGACAACAGAAATTAGGCCTGTGTTTGGCCCCCAGGAGCTTTGTTACCTGCTGTAGGTGGGAGATCTTAGTTTGGAGCCAGGGCACCTGGATCTTGGTATCAGCTGTACCTTTCTGTGTGATTTTGGACCTAGCTATTCTACTCTGTGCCCCTAAGTAATTTCCCCCACATGCCTCCTGTCAGTTCTACAAGCCCACTTATGTGTGACTTGGGTTCCTTCCTTTTCTTCCAGCACAGCTACCGTGAGGTAGGCATCTTGCTGCTGTACCTGGCCGTGGGCGTGTCGGTGTTCTCTGGTGTGGCTTACACAGCCGAAGAGCAGAACATAGGCTTTCACACCATCCCAGCCTGCTGGTGGTGGGGCACTGTCAGCATGACCACTGTGGGCTATGGGGATGTGGTGCCAGAGACAGTAGCCGGCAAGCTGGCAGCCTCTGGCTGCATCCTAGGGGGCATTCTGGTGGTGGCACTCCCTATCACCATCATCTTCAACAAGTTCTCCCATTTCTACCGGCGCCAGAAGGCTCTGGAGGCAGCTGTGCGCAACAGTGGCCACCGAGAGTTTGAGGACTTGCTGAGCAGCATGGATGGAGTGTCGGAGGCATCTCTGGAGACATCCCGAGACACCTCTCAGGAGGGACGGTCCATAGATGTGGAGACCCAGGCCCAGGGTGAGCCTCCAAATACTCAGAGTTATTAAAAAAAAAAAAAAAAAAGTCTCTGCATCCCCTTCCAACCCAAGACAGCTGAATCACAGCAGATGCTTCCCCCTGCTTAAGCTCTCATGGAAGTCTCTTGGGACCACTCCTACTGGCCTAAGAAATGAGGCCCAGGGGTTGCACCCACCTTCCTCGCAAGGCTCAGAGCACAGAGTGCTACCCTGTGCTCTGTGAGTCCACAGAGAAACTCAGACACCTTTACTAACCAGCCTCCAAGCTACCAATAAAGCAGAGGCAGAGAGAAGAGGGATGCTAATGATTCTGAGCGCCTTCTGTATATTCCCCATGTTTTGACGGGTATTAGAAAATGACAGTCTCAGCCGGGCGTGGTGGCACACGCCTGTAATCCCAGCACTCGGAGGCTGAGGCAGGAGGATCAGTGTGAGTTCGAGACCAGCCTGGGCTACAAAAGTGAGCTCAAGGCCAGCCTGAACTGCACAGTGAGACCCTGTCTCAAAAAGACAAAAAAAAAAAAAAAAAAAAAAAAAAAAAAAAAAAAAAAAAAAAAAAAAAAAAAAAAAAAAAAAAAAAAAAAAAAAAAAAAAAAAGAAAGAAAGAAAAAAGGAAAAAAGAAAATGAGTCTCAAGCCAGGCATAGCGGCACACAACTGTAATCCAAGTATTTGAGAACTGAAATAGGGCTACAAGTTCAAACCAAGCCTGGGAAGTTTAATGAGAGCCTGTCTTAAAATAAAATTTGAGAAAAGCACTGGGGATGTACCAGATGGTAGGGTGATTGCCCAGGATATATATCCCTAGTATCAAGAGAAAAAGAAATTATCCCCAATTCACAGAAGTGGAAACTGAAGCTCTGAAATTGTGAGCCACTCAAATGTCTCAGGACAAGAAGTGGTAGAGTCTGGTCTGGAATGCATGGTTGTGGTTTGCCAAGACACATTCCACCCACTATTTCTCTCTCTCTCTCTCTCTCTCTCTCTCTCTCTCTCTCTCTCTCTCTCTCTCTCGGTGAAGGTAGCTTCACCAAGTTTGCTTGTGGTTTTAGCAGTGGGAGAATCCACAAATGTGACTCATGGAGTGAGAACTCTGTCAGAGTGAGGAAGAGGAGCAGAAAGGATTCAAACGTAGGAGCTCCTGGACCTCCGCTCTAGTTCTTTTCTGGGAGCTTCTGGAAGAAGTCAAAGATGAGCCCTGGGAGGACGGAAAAGGAAGCTGCCTCCTTAGTACACATGCAGAATTTGAGCAATAATCTTCTACACCTGCATCCTAAGGCTCAGATCAGACGGTGAAAATTTGAAAGGCCCTTAGCCTGAGGCCCAGACTCAATTCTGATTTGCCCATGTGAAGCAGCTAACCATTAGCCCCTCCCCAGACCTGAGCCCACCTGCCAAATGGTCACAATCTACGCTCCAGAGGCATATGGAAAAGCTGAATGGGACAGAGGAGGCACTGACTTAAAGACAGCTCAGCTCTGAAATGCTAATGGAGGGGCCGCCATGCGTGCGCCCCCTTCTGGCAGTTCCCTTCGACCACCACAGAGACACCAGCCCTACCTTGAGCAGCCAACCAGACAAATGCTGAAAACTCCTATCCCTGTTGGCTAGCTCCAGTCCTGCCACCCTTGCTGCCAGTAAATCTAGTACTCCCCTGCTAACGTCTCTGCCCATGTGCTGAAAAAGTCAGGAAGGGTTCCAATGGCCCTTTCCACTTACCATAACTGGAGCATTCATGACTAGTATCACTGTGGCCGGATGTGGCTTTGTTTGTTCCATCACAAAGTGGAAGAGGTTGTCTGGCTGATCCTCATACTTGGAGCACAGTAGGTATTTAGTACATTTTGAGTAGACTGACTGATTTCTGGAGTCCACTGTGTGCCAAGCACTGAAGGGGAAGAAGAAATGCCCAGAGAGAAATTGAACAAGCCCTCTGCCTCTCATGACCCTACAAGCTTGCTTGTTTGTTTTGTTTTCGGGTTTTACACTGGCTACCTTATAGGCTTTTCACTTAATCATTCAAGAAATCTCTATTGGAAGTCAAAAGCATGGACCTCACATGTGGCTTGCTAACATGTTTTGTTCAGCTGAACAGTCACTTTAATAGGCTTCTAAACAGCGGCTGCCTTTGGATGAGGCATGCAGTCTCCAGTTCACCCTCCCTGATCCCATACACACATAGCACACGTGATGCAGCCACTGTATTGCGACCAGTGTCACAGACTGACTTTACCCACTCAGCCTGTGATGTACTGACAGCTTGCTAGCTTCAAAAAATAGAGTGGACAAAATACATATTCCTGCATTCATTAAGCTACTCAGACTAGTGGAGAAGACAGACAGTAATACAAGAATCACAGGTACATAGAATAGTGAGCTCTACTAAGTACAGGGAGCTAACTCTAAGCATATAGAATATACCAGGGTCCATTCCCTGAGGAGATCAGAGACCGTTTTCCTGAGAAAGTGACAGCATAAAGACAGATAGCTAAGTAGACAAAGAGGGATCCCAAGAGGAGTATTCCAAGCATTTGCAAAAATACATGTGAAAGTCTTGTGTCTCACAAGGCCTAGTACAGTTGATCGCAAACCTTTTACAGTTTTCAGTGATAATAAACAGCCTACTACAACATGTGTGCCATAGATGTGCCATTACTTCTACTATGTAGTCAGCCCCCAACATGCTTGTAGATTCCAAGACTCCAGCTTGGAGCTGCGGCAGGAGCTAAGCCAAAGGGACTCTCAGGAACTTAACACATTCACTTCTTACTATCTGGACCCAGCTTCGGCGCAGACAGTCCAGGTGCACATGCATCACTCCTATGGTGTTACCTAACACAGGAAGAAGCCAGATCGCTTCCAGACTTTGCGACCTCACAAATAGTTGGTGTGGTGCACCTCGGGACAGAGCTCTGGCATGAGTCGACCACAGGTTGTGCATGGTCCTGAAAGAAATGCAACAGGACACTCCCACTCCAACATACCAGTGAAATCATTATGCAAATAAAGAGCTGCACCTTCATGAAGCTGGTGTTGTGACATGTTCTGTGATTGAGATGGGCTGGTGATATGTAAAGAGTGGTGTGGAATCCATAATCTCTTGCTCTGGCCTTGAATTTGGCACAGGCTCTATCTGTGGTAATGCCAGTCAGGACAAGTTACAAGCAACAGGAGTCTAGTTAGAAAAAACTTGGCCTAAAAGAGTAATTTAGACAGGAGGATTTCAAGTTTCAGGCCTACCTGGGCAACTTCGTGGCTTAGTGAACCCTGTCTCCAAAAAAGTATGAAAGTGCTGGGGATGTAGCTCAGTGTGAAGCCCCTGGATTCAATTCCTAGGATGGAAAAAAAACAGTAGTTATTTAGATTAAATGATGAAAGTGATTCATAACTGCTACAATCAATAACTTTTTATTGCAAGCTACAGAAACTGTTTTAAGGAAAAAATGACTTTACTGGAAGCTATATTTATTTCTCATGGCTGCCACAACAAATTACCACAGAACACGTGGCTTAAAATAACAGAAATTTATTATTATAATTCTAGAGGCCAGAAATCCAAAATGAAGGTGTCAGCAGAGCCACAGTCCCTCTAAGAGCTGTAGGGAATAATCTCCTTGTGCTTCTCTACCACTTGGCATTCCTCTTTTGTCACTGCAGTCTCTCTGCCTTTGGCATCACAGCCCATTCCCATTATGGTCACAAGACGGCAGCTGGCATCTGTAACATCCCTTCAGTGCTATCAGATTCCTTCCTCAAGGGCAAGTAGAATATCCTTCAAGCAAAGTTCAGTAAACTTAAGCCTGTGTGTTACGTGATGATTCATAATTTCCACAGTGGTTCAAGTCAGGAATTTTTGCTACAGCTAGTGTGTTTCAGGGTTGTTTTTTTTTACTCTTCTTCATTTTGCCTTTTCTTAAATTTCATTGGTTGTACAAACGAGGAAGACTCCAGTGGTTGCATCTGATTTAACCTTTTAGGAGAATCACCCTACATCATGAGCTCTGGACTCATGCAGAGCCTGCTAAATGCCATGATGACCTCATCTGCTTCTGAAGATGAAGTCCTTGCACCCAACCTCCTGCATCTGTGTTTTCTTCCTCCCCTCTGATCTCAGGGAACTCATTTCAAGTTATAGCTCTTCTGTCCAGCACTCCTGACTTCAGCTTTCTTCAAAACAAGGGTAAACTGTGTCCTGGGTTCAATGGAAGCCAGCGAGGTATTGGAGTGAGGAGGCATAAAGTAGATCCAATCCAACATCCTGTCTTTAGAAATCTTTTATTCTCTTCCTCTGCTTGATGCCTAGGGATTTGGGCCCTGTGAGTTCCATTTCATGTGGGCCAGCATTCGGTTCAAATCGGCATCAGCCAGTTTATCCCACTTCGAAAGCCCAGCCAGTTCTTGGAGTTAGCACAGAGAAGGCAGGCTGTCTACTAAATGCATCCATATCCAGAGGATCAGTCTGATCCAAAATTCTATTTCCCCTCACTTGATCAAACATTACAATAATCTATTCCTACAAATATTTGCCAAATTTCTGATGGTATCAACTAGCAAGTTTCTACAATTCTAGATGGGCCCAAGAGTCTTCCTGCTCATTTTACTTTTCCCCTTCCAGGCCAAACTGGTCTTTCCTTTCCAGCTATGCAACCTTGAGAAGTAGGGCAAGCAAAGTTGTATGCTTTCACAGGTATGGTTGTGAGCTGCTTGCACCAGTGTTTTAGAGAGCCTTAAGTTTTTGTCTGCATCCTCATAGCTGTTCCCATCAGAAACCCACTCTGTCAATGTGAGCAGTGAATTTAGTCACCTGAGTAATCAATAACCAACTTTAGTATTTGAAAAACTCAGCCCTACAGCAGCCCTAAATGACGCTCTCACCATGGCCATATTCTCTGTTCTCTACAAATATACAAATTCTCTATATTCTATATTTCCTTTTGTCCCCCAAAGTAATAATTATGATTCTATTCTATGTGGTCAAAAACAAAACATTCTCTCACACAGCCAGCATTCCTCTATTCCTTATAATTGAAGTGTGCTTGATGGCTATCTCTTCTCTAAGAACCATACCCTCAATGTTCCAGTGATAGCAAAGGATGCAAGAAATAGTTCTTTATCATTGCACACCAGTTTGATGACCTCCACAAGACACGAGGAGCAGTCTCACTGTGTTTGCCCCATCACCACCCAGTAATTTTGAATATCCCACAATTCCTGGAGGATGTGTTTCCTACAACTCTAGTTCTAGCTTCTGATGTTGGGCTAAAAGCCACAAAATGACTGCACTGAACAGATCCTGGAGAGGATCAAAACAGAATTAAACAGACTGAAAAAGGAATGAAGACAACACAGATTTAAATACTGTACTTAGGGTCAATAAATCATCTCTTTAGGAAACCATTAGTGAAATATCTGAGTGGTACTCAGCTCCATTTTATGTGTCACTCTTCTAAAACTAAACACTTGAGGGAGGGAGGAGAGGAACCATCACATTCCTGCCAAACACTGATGGCAGAATATAATTCCCTAAGGAAAAGTGAAATGCTTTCATTAGGACAATGACAAGGGATCTCGGGAAGGCAAAAGCAATACGTAACTTTTACAGTACCACTGGGTGAGCATGGTAGTGAGGTACATGAGTGCAGCAACAAAAACCAGAAATGAAGGGGACAGAGACAGAAAGAGTAACACTTGCACTACATGGTAGACAGCAGAGCTACCAACACCTCCCAATTACATACTGTGTAGCACCTCTCCTACAGAACTCTTCCTAGTTCTAGTTTGAGAAAAGAAAATCTGGGCTGGACTGATAGCACAGCAGACTAAAGCACCTCTTTCAACAGAGCACTGCGGCCCAGGTTTGCTCCCTGGCCTACCAAGCTGCTGGCAGGGTGCACAGAGACAGTGATTGAGACTGGGCGTGGTGGCGTGTGGCTGGAATCCCAGCACTTTGGGAGGCTGAAAACAGAATAACTACGGGTCTGATCTATGTAGTAGACACTGTATCCCCTGTCCTAAATGCATAGGAAGGAAGAAAGGAAGGAAGGAAGGAAGGAAGGAAGGAAGGAAGGAAAAGAGAGGAGAG